>SNQJ01S0122390.1:0-26891 GCA_010110895.2 Picea sitchensis | reverse complement strand
TCAGATATATCACTTAGAATCGATTTATTCCACGGTCTTAGTTCATTCCAGTGCTCACATCAGTCCAGTTTCATCGCTAGTGTCATTTTTCAATTATTCAGTTAAGGAATCTGTTTAGTTTAAAGCATAATAAGTGGTCTTCTATGTGTGATAAGAACCACTCTTTTTTATTAAGTCAAGTGTGAAGTATACATTTCTTTATTCTAGCAGTCTTTTTGTCAAGTTAATTAGTCATTATACAATTGTTAATATAGAGTTAAGTCTCAATCCCAGATGGACGAGAGCCTCTGCAACTCTGATAAATATGCAGTTTTTGTATGTTTTGGGGGTTCGATTTTTGGGAAAGGATAGAAATACATCAGACTAGTTGCACCCTTTCTATGCATGGATTAAATCTCTCTACTGGGTGAATATACTATTGATGACAATGTTTCGTTCAAATCTTCATGTGTTTTTATCTTATATTGAATGCAATTTTTTATTTGTGCAAAGTTCATTTCATTCCCTTCGACTATTGTATAATTCATCTTTATTGATATGCAACCTGTGAAAACAGCTAATGCTTGGTGAATATTTTTTTTTATTGCAACCTATGGGAGAAATTGTGTTTTTGATACATGTTTAATGTCTTGAAATGATATTTTAAGTATTTAACTTCTTGTAGTAGATTATTCATTGAGTAATTTGTTTTTCCCTTTGTTTTCTATTACTTCACTTGTCTATCATTAGTGTGCCACCATCCAAGGAGGACCCCCATCCATATCATTTTACCAACCAAAAAATGCTCCAGTCTTGATAAAACCAACCCTCTAAATAACCCAAAAATCAAATTATCAAAATAATAATCATCCCAAAACTTGAGGTGGCCTAGTTTTTCCCTTTAGCGGTTAGGTGCAGACTTTAGGACTAACATATTCTAGCGTCGTTGTTGGGGAATGGAGTAACAAAATCTTTCCCTGGGAGAAAGACAACGATGAGATATGATATTTGATGGTGAACAAAGACCATACACATTTATACTGCATATCATTCACCTAGCGACTCCATGGTTAAAGAATCCAGTGGTGACTTGACTGAGTACAATTTACGAAAGAAATATTGGTGCATCGAAAGGGACTCAACATATCCAAATATGAACACATCAAATCCACCAAGGCTCATCATAACCCTAATAAGGACATCATAGTCTTTGAGCCAGAAAGGAAACTAAGAAAATCCATCGTAGCTCAGAGATATACCTCCCCCCTCAAGGGCAAAGTTATGCCCAAAGAGTCTACTTATCTTCATCATCATAAGAAACTTAAATTTACTAGCCTTGAGAATCAAAATTCCAAGGAACATTAGACATATTCAAGTCCTGAATATACTTCATCATCCATTCTAGCATTCACCCCTGCAGCTCCCATAAATATTCATATTCCTATTGCCCAAGCCATGGCTACTAACATGATGAATTCCATAATTGCCACCAAATATGCACCTCTAGTTCTTCTTGTAGGCTTACATGCACTCCCAGCCACAGATTACATGAAATATTTACCAAGATATAATGGGGAGGGCGATTTCGCTACTGAGGAACATCTGGTATCCTTTTACATATTTGCAGACAACTTTAACATTGACTAGGCAGATGTGTGGATGAGGTTGTTTGTGCAGAGTTTGGATGGGGAAGTAAGGAAATGGTTCTAGGGTCTTCCTGCAGCCTCCATCGCATATATTGAGGCATTATATGAATCTTTCACAAAGAATTGGGAAGATAGGAGAGATTATCTATACTATATCACTGAGGTTGGGGCTCTAAAGAGAAATAATGGTGAATCTATCTTAGAATTCACCAAGAGATGCAATAACATGTATGGTAGAATCCTATATGAGATCAAACCAACTGAAGCCTCTACCAAGATCACTTATGCCAATGCATTTGATGCATATTTTTCCCTTCTGCTGAGGGAAATAATATCCACCACCTTGTTGTTAGACAGACCTACCACACTTAGAGGGGGGGGGTGAATGAGTATGGGGATCTTTTTCCCAAAAGTTCCCCTTTTCACAAAACTCCTTAGTTAACATTTAACATTTACTCATTACCCATTGATGTGATTTATAACCAGTTAGATGTGAAAATTTATCAACAACATATATAACATTTAACATTTACTCATTACATGTGGGATTGTTTATATATGTTGAGGCAACAATCCTCAACATATATCAATCTGTCAATAGGTATGCAACCTATCAGAAGTGAAGCCCGCGTGTGTATGCACCTTAGCTCACTACAGCCCGCGTATGCCCACGACCAATGTATACAAAAACCTATGTATACTTTCTAAGATTATTAGGGTTTGTCCTTCAAGAACAACTCAGATCCTCTACAACCAATATATCATTCTCTTCTGTCTCTAACTGTCCAACCTAGCCACCATCCATTCACAACATATCCAAACTTTCCAATAGTCTACTCATGCTCCACAATCAATCAATATGAATGCTATCTCAACCATGTATAAACAACTAGTACACCATATCAATCATGTCACCACTGAATCATAAGAGTATTGCTCACTCCATCAACCAAATCAACCAAATTGAACCACATCATAGAAGCCATACCAAGAATACCCTAAGCATTCACATAACATCAAACAATAGTATCTATAAAGACAATAATGTAACCATACCATTGTCTCAGTGATAGATCTGAGCCCATAGAATGCATATCTGAAACCTACCTCATCATCCAAGAGCTTGGCACCAGCTCAAACACAAGTCTTCATCATTCCATCCACTATACATGCCCTGTTCTCATACAACCCTTGTATGTACATGCCCTGGCCCATTACAGCCTGCGTACACCTAAGAAACTAAGGTTTTTGAAGCTTCGAGATTTTTGTCGTCAAGATATCTGACATTGTTGAATCATTGATGCATCCATGAGATCCTCCTCAGACTCTCTTTCTCATAATAGATCGGCAATCATGCTCAAGAGATTCACACAAAATATGCTCTCACAAGAAGCTCTCATAAGAAGGTTTCCATCAATAGTCCAAAATATAATCTCCCAAGAAGCTCTCCAATGATCCACACAAAAGATATTTTACAAGAGTCCATATATATCTTATTTATAATTTCATCCTCTAGGTCACTTAACCCATTTCTAGGTTACTTAACCTATTTTCCTTATTTTAGGGTTAACCACTTTCCATAAATAGAAAGTTCTCCAATACTTTATTATTTAAACATTCCTTCTTGATTTTGTCACTTCTCTTTATCATTTAAATAATGATTTCTTATTTTTGGTCACTTTGACTTCTTTGACCTGGGGGGCTTCAAGCCTTCATATGGGGGTCCTCCAACTTCGTAAGGCCATAACTCTCAAACCGTGAGGAGTTATGTGACATTCCACATACCACCGGAAATGGAATGACAAGAAATATCCATCTAGGATAGTTTCACCAACAACTTCATTGATCTTCATCTCATTATTCCATATACAAGCATGGGTCCTCTAACCATTCTTCTAGGATAACTCAATCTGCAAAGCATCTTCCCATGAGGGATTTCACCATAAGGGGACCACTTTCGAGTTCATCCATTTTTGCACCTTATCAATCATGATAAGACAATAATGAGTCATCAAACTATGCATAGTATATCAAAGTATCCATCTTCATCATGTATCAATGACAACTCATTGATCCATCTTCATCTATGCATATTGATCCATCTTTATCGATTGGTTTCTGCTTGAAATCTATCATTATCATCAAGGATAATACATATACATTATTCGTCAATCATCAATCAATCAAGCTTGTCAATCAATCACTCAATCACTTGACATCAATCCTTTGACATCAAAATAATCAAACCATTGGCATTAGTGACAACATGATCCAACAATCTCCCCCTTTGGCATTGATGGCAATACCAACATTGATGTCAACACTAATTACCAATCCAACATTGATGTCAACACTAAATACCAATTATTGATTTCTAAAATGTAGATAATACATCTCTACATCAATAGTCAATGTGACTATCTCTCCCCATCAATAAACATTAATCACATCAATGTGATTAACTCTCCCCCTTGACATCAATGGAAAGGGCCTTCTCCTTGGGTCTACCTCGCTTCTTGAACCTCCTTGGGGATACCTTCCTATTGTTGCCACTATCAATAATCTCCCTTTGAACAAGGGATATCAATATGATGTAATTTTGAAAATACATTATCATAATGCTCACACTATGACCATCACTCCCGTGGAATTATGCCCTTGTAATTTCTTCCTCAAATTATAGAGATCTTTTCTAGGTGTGAATTTGATAAGTATTTCCTCTTAGAATCATAAGAAGAATGACTTCCCCTATGAGTATGTCTCCCATTTTCAACTGTGTCATAGATCAACCACTCTCTCTATGATGATCCTAGGACTTGTTCACATGCATCAACTTTGTGCCATACCATACATCATGAAACAAAAGATATGTCAATAATGAAAATAGACAATCATGAACAAGATATCAACCAAGTATATCATCCATATATCATATCATCCATGGAATGTATTCACCATATGCCAACATGTGCATTTACCAATATGCTAACAAATACCATCCGGTGGAGTAACCATCATGCATCATCAATTTTTGCACCAAGAAAGTATATGAACCATTCATCAAAAAGATATGAATCCCAATGATGTAAAACATGACTATCAACCAACTCGACTAACCGTTGAAAATACTAAGACAATCCTAGAGGGTGATTCATTTGTTACTGTGCTTAAACATTTTATGACTATTCAAACAATTTTAATCTCTACCAAGTGACCATCAACATTATATAACATATGAACAACATGAATAATGAACATCAATCACACATAAGATATACACATAAACATATTTTCACGAGGAAACACATAAAATGATAAAGCCTAAACATATTTTCACGAGGAAACCTATAAAGGGAGAAAACCTCTTCTTCTTCAAATGATAGGCAGTCTTGTAAGTTTTGTACATCATCTATGTTTGAGCACCAAATCAAAGTGAGGCTACTACCTTTGTTGTACAAGCTCCAACATTTTGAGAGCACCAACTCTCTAGTTTATCTAGCACCCACTAGAAGGAAGCATCAACTCCCTTAGTGTTCCAACACCAACTGGATGGAAGCACCTACTTCCACTTATAAAAGCACCAACTTGTTGAGAGAACCAACTTTGTGGTTTCTCTAGCACCCACTAGAAGCAAGAATTAACTCCCTAAATGTTCCAGCACCAACTGGACTTATACAAGCACCAACTTGCATACATAAAACTTTGTGTTTTCCCCGAGCACCACCCCGCCACCCTATTTTTCTATTTTTCTAGCCACAACTAGATGGAAGATACAACTTCCAATACTCAAGCACCAAATTGAATATCAGAAGACCCCAATCCTCCCTGACACCACCCAACCTCCCTTAAAATAAATAAGTGATTTAATAACCAACAATACAGGTTTTGCAATTCTTACCACTTCTCCTCTGTTCAACAATTCTTCTTTTCTTTTATCTGTTCTGCAATTCTTCTCTACTTCTATCTGTTTCGCGGTTCTGCTCTGGTTCAAACTGTTATGAAATTATTCTCTTTCTTCTGTTTGTTCAACATCTCTGATTTTTATCTCACAATATGCATACTGTAATTTTTTACCCTTCTTATAGTTCAATTCATTTTTCACTCAGAACAACTAACCATAATTAGTCACTACATATTTTGTTTTATCCCCATCGGCTTCTTCAGTTACACCTCGACTCCCCTAGAGCAAAAACACCTTAGCAATTGAATCACCAATCGTCCAAGAATCATGATTCAGTTCAGTTAACTGAATTGTAACTGAACAACTAACCATGAGGTGGAATGGTATCCCTTCAATTAGATTCCCAATTCACAAACACTGTTGGATTACATCTGCAAGGTATCATGTTTATCCCATGTGCCCACTGGTTGTGACCAAAGGCTAATCAAAAAGTGATTTCACGTTTCACATTTCAGATATATTGTGGTGATGCTTCTCAAATTTCCATGTCACGATCTCCGAAAATAGGGCTTAGCAATTAGTACCTTCCCTTTTCGTGACCATCGGTGATGACCACTAGCTACACCAACAAGTGCTATGCAATTTCACGTTTCACAAATTTTGTTGAGAGTCACTCTGACTCTTCCAACTCTCGATCATGAAATGTAGCCTTGCAACTTGCAAGCTCCTTCCTTCATGTGCCCACAACTATGACCAAATGCTTATCAATAAAGCTCTTTCATGACTCACGATTTCAGGAATCTTGTTTTTTGGCATCTCGACTCTCCATGTCGTGATCGCCGAAATAGAGCTTGGCTACACTAGCTCCTCCCTCCAACTCTCGATGATGTGACCATGTGCTATGAAAACTCGCCAATCAAACGAGCACTTCATGATCTCAAAGAATAGAGCTCCTCCTTCCTTTGACTTTCCATTCAGTGAAAAGTTGACCTCTCTCCATGTGTAATCTGCATCCAACAGTCCACGACCCTCGATGCAAGGGTTCAGATCAATCCTTGATCTGACGGCCTAGATCATTTTGGGATATCACATATTGTGAGTTCCCACACCATGCTCCTTTGACTCCTCCAATGTGCAAGTCAACAAAATTTCAATCACTCGCCACGTGTCCAATGGCTCCAACGGCTAGGATTGTTATCGTGTTTTTGCATATCGCAAGTTTGAGGGTTTAGAGAACCTCCTTCCTTTGGATTTCCCAATCTGCAAAACTCCGAAATGGAGCCTTTGTCATGCTCTGATCTTTTTCCATGTGTCTTCTTTGATAATGGACGATCCCCCTGCTTTCGGGACTTTGTGAACCTACTTCTCCTTGCACTTAAAGATCGTTCTCCTTCTACTGGATCCAACGATGGTCGGTCCTTGTGCTCAGATCCAATATCTGAGATTTTTTCCCCTCTTTTGCATGTTCCTCCTATTTGTATTCATATCTAATGGTCATCGGGAAATTTGAATGGGTGATCCAATGATCACTACTGCTCTTTACTGTTGATCTAACCATGCCATCATCATTGCACTGTTGATCATGTTGATCTTGCCATCAATGAAAAACATGCACACGTTGCCTTTTGTATGTAAGTATGCCAACAATATCCCCCTTTGGCATTGATGGAAACCTTGTACCTAAGGAACTGCACTCTGCACTCTCTACCTTGACTTCTATTCTGCCTGCTGAACATGCAACTAAACATCCCACTGTAGCATCCTTACCACACTGCTTACCACACTTTTTCTCCCCCTTTGACATTAATTTCAAATAAGAAACATGCTCCTGCTGAGTTGTTGTCATACCTCTCAAAGGTATCAGATATGTGACAATCACATACTCCCCCTGACAAGGTGAACTGATTAGACAAAAGAATATATAACCCCCAACTTCTGACAAAGATATCCAAAAGGTGTCACTGCTAATGGTTTAGTAAATATATTAACTATCTGTTCTGTGGAAGGAATATAATTCACCTGGAAAATTCTGTTTCTAACTTGTTCTATGAGAAAGTGATATTTTATTGGTATATTCTTAGAATTTGAATGAAGTACAAGATTCTTATAGAGACTGATGGCACTGGTGTTATCACAGTGAAGTGGAATGGGATCAGTATAAGTTACCTTCAAATTTGTAAGAATTTGTATCATCCATAAAATTTGTGTGCAACAAGTAGCAATAAAAATGTACTCTGCCTCTGTAGTTGATAAGGAAATAGATCCCTGCTTCTTACTAAGCCATGCTACTAACGAGTCACCCAGGAAGAATGCACCTCCACTGGTGCTCTTTATGTCATCCACACAATTTGCCCAATCTGCATCTGAATAAGAAGTTAACTGAAAATTCTTATTTCTGGGATACCACAAACCATAATTCATTGTGCCCTTCAAATATTTGAATATCCTTGTTACAACTACTAAATGACTTTGTTTAGGAGCAGAATGATAATGACCTACCATTCCAACAACTTGCATTATATTAGGACGGGATGTTGTGATGTACAGAAGACTGCCTATCATTGAGCGATATGTCATTTGATCAACATCAGGTGAAATTTTATCTTTACTGATCTTGCAACCAACCACCATAGGTGTACTGACAGGAGAATAATCCTCCATCTGAAATTTCTTCAACATCTCTTTCAAATACTCTTCTTGAGAGATAAATATTCCTGCAGAACTCTGACTTACTTGTAAACCAAGAAAGTATGACAGTTCTCCTATCATGGACATCTCAAAATCTATTTTCATAGAGTTAGAAAACCACTGGACAGAGGATTCATTAGTAAAGCCAAAAATAATATCATCTACATAAACCAAAACAACTAGTAAATTATCACCTTTAGACTTAGTGTAGAGATTGTTGTCAAAAGTACCGTTCTTGAACCCTTTGTCTTGTAAAAATTTGTCCAGTATATAATACCAAGATCATGGTGCTTGTTTCAGTCCATATAAGGCCTTCTTCAACTTTCAAACATGATCAGTATTATCGGTCAATGAGAATCCTTCAGGTTGCTCCATATATACTTCTTCCTCTAGATCACCATTAAGAAATGATGACTTAACATCCATCTGATACGCTTTAAAGTTATTATGACATGAATATGCAAGAAACATTATGATGGCTTCCAATATTGCCACTGGTGCAAAAGTTTCATCAAAATCCTGACCTTCAACTTGTGCATACCCTTTACAGACCAATATAGCTTTATTTCTAATAACTTGTCCTTTTTCATTCATTTTATTCTTGAACACCCATTTGGAACCTATTACATTCTTATCTTCGGGTCTAGGAACAAGCTCCCAAGTATTGTTCTTCTCAATCTGATCAAGTTCTTCATTCATAGATCTAATCTAATCATCATGGTTGTTGGCTTCATAATTTTTTTTAGGTTCAATCATAGATAGAAAAGAAATCTAATATTGTTTCGAGTCTTTAACTAATTTCCTTCTTGTCTGAACTTCTTTATTTATATCTCTGATTATCTGATTTTCAGGATGATTATTTTTAACAATTCTGAGGGGAGGTTTTGTTTCTTTCTATTGATTTGTGTCAGCCTGAGTATTCATAACTTCATCTGATTCAGATTCTTCCCTTTCTGATCCTTGGACCTATTCATCTTCATCTTCAACTTCAACTATATATTTTGTGCTTGGTTCAACACTGCTTATATTTCTAACTGAGACTTCTTCATCAACTGTTATGTCGATACAATCAACAAATTTATGCAACCTCTTATTGTAGCATCTATACCCTTTACTGTTTGTAGCATAACCTAAGAAGATACCTTCATCATCTCTACCATCATATTTCCCAATATTTTCATCATTATTCTTGATATAACATTTACTCCCAAAGACTTTAAAATGCTTGATTGAAGCAAGTCTTCCAAACCATAATTCATAAGGAGTCTTGTGACTGTGTGGCCTGAGATGGTCTTTGCTAAGGATATGAACAACTATATGGATTTCTTCCACCCAATATGTCTGAGAAATATTCCTTTCATTCATCATTGATCTTGCCATCTGCTGAACTGATCTATTCTGCCTCTCAACTACTCCATTTTGCTGTGGAGTTCTTGGAATAATGTATTCTCGTTTGATTCCATGTTTATCACATAACTCTTTGAAGTTCCATGAACCAAACTCTCCTCCTCTATCAGACCTTACTGCCTTCAATATTTTTCCTGTTTGATTCTCAGTCAGAGCCTTAAACACTTTGAATTTTGCAAATGCTTCAAATTGTTCCTTTAAAAAGGAAACCCACGTTAGTCTAGAATAATCATCAATAGTCAACATAAAATAGTTTTCTTTTCTTGTACCTTCTTTTCTTGATGGTCTACATAAATCCATATGTACTAACTGGAGAGGTTTTTTCTGTTGAAGGAAATTTTTTAGATTTGAATTGAGTGCGAGTAAGCTTTCTTATCTGGCAAGGTTACAAACAAAGTCATATGGATTTGATATATTTGGAAGATCTTTTACTACCCCATTGTTTCTAAGATTGATTATATGATCAAAATTTAGGTGTCCAAGTCTCCTATGCCATAACCAACTTTCATCATATTTTCTTAAGTGGCATTCTTCTTTTTCTTCTTTTAACACATAGACATTGTTTTCTGTTCTTATCCCTTTTGCAACCAGTTGTCCTAAATTCAAAGATTATGTTTCAGACCATCTAAAAACAACACATCTTGAGATTTTCCTTTGCCATTACTCAGGCTTACCATTCCTTTACCTTTTATTTTTCTTGGTGCATCGTTTCCAAAAGTTACATTCCCTGAGTTGTTTTCAGTTAGAGTTAGAAACTTACTTTTGTCTCTAGTCATATGTTTGTAACATCCAATGTCAATATACCAAGGATTCTTTTGTCTTTGGGATGATAACACTAATTCTCACTGGTCATCTTCTTTCTTCTTCCGAACCTTGAAATTTTTAGCAACAGGATTCAGATCTGGCTTATAGTTCCTTGAGAGATAGTTTGCAACTTTTTGTCCATAATTATGGCAGTTGTAACATTTTGGTTCACTGAATAACATATCATAACGATTGTTATGTTTCACCTGCGTCCTTCTCCCAGTCATCACATGCTTTATAATCTGTGATTTTTTGTTTCTTGGATGTCTCAAGCTTTGTGGTGGCAGATAATTATTCCTTGAAAAACTTGATTGCTCACATCTAAATCTTAAAGAAAAATTTATAGCTTTGTGACCAAAGTTAGAATAGAAAAAAAAATATCCATAGAAACTTCCTTTGTACCTGGTAAAAGACTGTCGTCTTTGAGTGGGTTGATTTATTCCATGTTGATAGTTTCTCTGATCCACAGATTCAGTTCTGGTACCTTTTCTTTCATTCCTTCTTGGTGGTTGATTTTCTTTCTTTGTTTCTGCAGAGTGGTTGTTGTCAATGATTGTAGATTTGACAAACTTAATGGGTTTTGTATTACTTGGATAATCACTACTTGATCCTTTTTCATAGCCCAAGCTAGATTTCAACTTTGGATTACTTTTCTGATTTAGAATGAAAGTTAATTCTTCTAAGGCTTTAATACTTGACAGATTTTGGTGATACAATGCCTTAAACTTATCCATTTCTTTTCTGGTTTTTACTATCTCTTCTTCTAAGGATTCACACCTTTATTTATTCTCTGGTAACTTTTGTTTCAGAGTGTATTCTATTTTCTTTGTCTCTTCTAACTCCACTTTTAGTAGACCAAAGTTTTCATCATGTTTTTTATCATTCATTTTAAACTGCATCAACAATCATTTTTGTTTTCTCTTCTTACATCTGAGTCTGTCAATTTATTCCAAAGCACTGATTAATTCACCTTCCATATCCACCACATCTTCTTCATAATCCATTTCACCGCCTAAATGTTCATCATCAAGATATACCATATCCATAATCATAAAAGAATTCACTTTTCCTTCACAGGATGAATCACTATCTATATCTTCTGAGGAGTCATCATTGTTTGCACACAAACGTTTCTTTTTACTATATTTCTTAAATTTGTATTTATTTTCATCATCAGAGTTCTCGTCTTTTTTCTGATGAGGAAACTTAGATGAAAAATGAACTATCTTACTACAGTTAAAACATTTGAAGGGGATCTTGCCTTGATATTTTCTTGATCCTTTCTTTAACATTCTCATAAATTTTGCCTCAATATCATCTAATTTTGAATCAGTATTCTTGTCTGCTTTAAATGATGCTTCTCTAGTGATGGATTTGTCTTTTCTAATTCTCATTTCATATGCAGTTAGAGTTCCTAGGAGTTTATCAATAGTCATAGTTTTAAGATCATTTAGTTCTTCTATTGCAAAGACTTTTGGATTAAATTTATCAAGCATAGATCTTAAAATCTTCTAAACTAAAAATGATTCTTCAATTTTCTCACCAAGACCCTTCATGGCATTCACAAGCTCTTCAACTCTTAAAAAATACTTGTTGACTATTTCATTTTCATTCATCTTTATTTGTTCAAATTTCAATCTATATGTTTGAAGTTTGGCATCTTTTACTTTCTCATTTCTTTCATAACTACTAATAAGTTTATCCCACATTGCTTTGGCAGTTTCAATATGCATCACCTTTACAAACTTAGCTTCAGCAAGTACATGCAAGATAACATTCATTCCTTTAGCATTAAATATGAATTCTAACTTATCATCCTTAGAAGCTAGAACGCCAGGCTTTACATATCTAGTCTCTACTACATCCCAAACATCAACACCTAAGGCCATTAAGTATGTTCTAATTCTAATATTCCAAAAGGAAGAAGTTGTTCCATCAAAGAGAGGAGGATTATTGGATGAAGTTCCTTCATGACTTGTCATGTTTAAGCTTATAGATCTACCTTTAAATAAAGGAACCGACTCTGATAACAATTGTTGAAAATAGTAAGACAACTGAGAGGGGGCGGGGGGTGAATCAGTTGTTACAGTTCTTAACCAATTTATGACTATTCAAACAATTTGTAATCTCTTCCAAGTGACCATCAATATTATATAACATATGAACAACATGAATAATGAACACCAGTCACAAATAAGATATACATAGAAACATACTTTCATGAGGAAACCCATAAAGGGAGAAAACATCTTCTTCTTCGAATGATAGGTAGTCTTTTAAGTTATGTACATCATCTATGTTTGAGCACCAACTCAAAGTGAGGCTACTACCTCTGTTTTACAAAATCCAACTTATTGAGAGCACCAACTCTCTGGTTTCTATAGCACCCACTAGAAGGAAGCATCAACTCCCTGAGTGTTCCAACACCAATTGGATGGAAGCACCTACTTCCACTTATACAAGCATCAACTTGTTGAGAGAACCAACTCTGTGGTTTCTCTAGCACACACTAGAAGGAAGCATCAACTCCCTAAATTCTCCAGGACCAACTGAACTTATACAAGCACCAATTTGCATACAAAAAACTCTATGGTTTCCCCGAGCACCACCCTGCCACCCTTTTCTTGTAGCCACAACTAGATGGAAGATACAACTTCCAATATTCAAGCACCAACTTGAATATCAGAGGACCACAGTACTCCCTAGTACCACCCAACCTCCCTTAAAATAAATAAGTGATTTAATAACCAAAAATACAAGTGTTGCAATTATTACCACTTCTCCTCTGTTCAACAATTCTTCTCTGCTTTTATTTGTTCTGCAATTCTTCTCTACTTCTATCTATTCTGCAGTTCTTCTCTTCTTCAAACTGTTCTGAAATTCTACTCTTGCTTCTATTTGTTCAGCATCTCTAAGTTTTATCTCACAATATGCATACTGTAATTTTTTACCCTTCTTACAGTTCAATTCATTTTTCACTCAAAACAACCAACCATACACAGTCACTACATATTTCATTTTATCCCCACCGGCTTCTTCAGTTACACCTCGACTCACCTAGAGAAAAAATGCCTCAGCAACTGAATCACCAACCATCCAAGAATCATGATTCAGTTTAGTTAACTAAATTGTAACTGAACTAACTTTGAGGTGGAACGGTAGCCCTTCGATCGAATTCCCAATTCACCATCACCATTGGATTACATCCACAGGGTCTCGTGTTTATCCCATGTGCTCACTGGATGTGACCACAGGCTAATAAGAAAGTGATTTCACATTTCGCATTTCATATATCTTGTGATGAGGCTTCTCGATTTTCCATGTCGTGATCTCCGAAAATAGGGCTTAGCAATTAGTACCTTCCCTTTTCGTGACCACCAACTACACCAACAAGCGCTATGCAATTTCGCGTTTCATGAATTTTGTTGCGATTCACTCTGACTCTTCCAAATCCCAATCATGAAATGTATCCTTGCAACTTGCAAGCTCCTTCCTTCACTTTCCCACGGCTGTGACCAAACGCTTATCCATAAAGTGCTTTCATGACTCACAATTTCGGGAATCCTATGTTGAGGCATCTCGACTCTCCGTGTCGTAATCACCGAAGTAGAGCTTGGTTGAACTAGCTCCTCCCTCCAAATATCAATGACATGACCATGTGATATGACCACTCACCAATCAAATGAGCGCTTCATGATCTCAAAGAATAGATCTCCTCCTTCCTTTGACTTTCTAGTCAGTGAAAATTTGACCTCTCGCCATGTGTAATCTGCATCCAATGGTCCACGAACCTTGACCCAAGGGTTCATATTAATCCTTGATCTGATGACCTAGATCATTTCGGGATATCGCATATCCCGAGTTCCCACACCACGCTCCTTTGAGTCCTCCAATGTGCAATTCATTGAAATTTCAATCTCTCGCCACGTGTCTTATGGCTCCAACGGTCAGGATTGTTATCGCATTTTCACATATCATGAGTTTGAGGGGTTAGAGAACCTCCTTCCTTTGTATTTCCCAATCTATGAAACTTCAAAATGGATCTGTTGTCGTGCTCTGATCTTTCTCCATGTGTCTTCTTTGATAATGGACGGTCCCCCTGCTTTCAGGACTTTGTAAACCCACTTCTCCTTGCACTTAAATATCGTTCTCCTTCTACTAGATCCAATGATGGTCGATCCTCACACTCAGATCTGACATCTGAGATTTGTTCTTCTCTTTTGCGTGTTCCTCCTGTCTGTATTCATATCTGACGGTCATTGGGAACTCTAAATGGGTGATCCAACGATCATCGTTTCTCTTCACTGTTGATATTACCATGCCATCATCACTGCGTTGTTGGTCATGCTAATCTCGCCATCAATGAAAAACATGCACATGATGCCTTATGTCTATAAGTAATCCAAAACCAACTGCATGTCTCAATATGTAGCCCAACCACATGAAAAATTCATGCACTATGAAATCCAACACATGATTCTAATAATACATCATAAGATATATCAATGAAAATCAAATATGTACCAACCATGTACCTCAATAGATCAACATCAATCCATACTCATGGGTTAGTTCCATGCACCCAAGATTTATTTTAGATCGTCACCTTACATGATCTAACATAGAACCATGAAAACCTACAACAAACAGTGTCAGAACCTGCAATAAACAATGTTAGACTCTGCAACACCGAGTTATCCCAACATCTCAGGCTGCAATCCATGCGCATTGCCTTTTTCCCAAGGCTTTACCACATATAAATGGTATGTTGCACAACAACTCACTTATGTATGAGACCTCTACAAGGTAAGCCTGCATATGTACGCGACTAATACCATTTTCACCTCTGCATTCCCTAGTAGAATACTTACTTAAGATTCCCTTCAGTCTTTCATTTTGTTCTTGCTACTTTGTCTTCTTCACTCACTTATGTAGGTGTCCCTGCTCTTCAGAACTTGATCTCTGAGCATCCATATTTTCAAAGATGTCTCCTTTCCTTACTTCATTCCTTCTTCTATCCATGCTATGTGAAGTCCTCATCATGGAATTTCTTCTTGTGTTCCAACAATCCTGGGATTTGTGGCCAAATCCACTGCAGCTGTAACATCTCATGGTGTTACAATGAACAACAATGTGTCTTACTTGATCACATCTCTAACACCTTATGGAGTTATAAAATCTTCCATTGTATCTCCTTTCATAAGATCTACATTAAAAATATTTGTGACCATATCCATTACATGAATAACAATGCCCATGAAACATACTTTCATACCTTCGCATTGGTGTCCCAAGAGTAGCTTCTTGAGGTCTTCCTTGCTTTGTTCTTTTGAAATTTTCTTTGCCTTGTGTAGATGGTTGTTTTGCAACATTATCTTCCTTCTTTGATGGACATACCTCATGCTTCTTTGAGGTGCTTTCTTCAACATGTGTAACTTCTTCTTTGTATCCAAGACCTGATTTATCAAGTGGTGATCTTTGAATTTCCAAGATCTCATCCAAGATTCGTGAGCTATTCAAGAATTTGTTTGAATTTTCTACCTTCTTTCTTAAGGTAAACAATTTCAGCTTCTAACTTACAACATGACTCTTCCTTTTCATTTATTTGATTCTTCAATAGTTCCTCTATTATTTTGGCTTCTTCAATTTTGGTCTTGAGATGGACAATGGCTTCAAAACTTTTTCTAATCTCATCATCTACATTTATATCTTCTTTTCCATTCTTTAGTCTTGTGATCTCTTCTTCCTTTTCTTCTACTTGAGTCTTATTTCTCTCTTCTTGTTCCTTGATCATTTCCTTTAACTTCAATATGTGCCTTAGACTCCTCTGGTATAACCCTAATTTGCACCAGACATACTTACCTGACATCAGGCCATCTCATATGCCTTCTTTGCCAAGCCAGTACTGAACAACTCTTCTTAAAAACACCCTTGTTAAAGTCCCACGTGCCCTGCTCCACTACAGCGCGGGTGTACACTCTAGATGACCCACTACAGCCCATGTGTACCTGCAAAAGCATGAAAAATGGAAAGTTGCTGACGAAACACACAGTTTTGGGTAAGTTAAATAAACCTTTAGACCATGCATGGCCAGTCATTTGACTAAATACCTATCTCCTTCTAGCCTATAAAAGAAGGGGTAGGGGTCCCATTTGAAGAGAGGAAAATCATAGTAAAGAAACTCTACCCGAATTCGTATTCTCCTTTGCCCAAGATTCTACAACCATCTTGTGAATTCAACAAAGAAGAGAAGCAAGTGTGTTAGAAATTGGTTCACAGTAAAAGATGATCCCAGGACCAAATTCGTGGAGAAGTGGCCGACTTCATCATTGTAATTTGCTTTAGTGAAGTTAATAATAAAGAAGTACTTTTCATGTCCCACCATATGAGGTTTTCATTTTTTATTGCATACATGTTGATTAATTCTCTAACCCATTAATTCATAGATCAAATGCATGTGGATTTCTTTGTTTGTCTTTTGTGAATGCAGGTTAGACTTGGGAGAAGAGTTGCAGTCAAAGAGAAACCAAGCATGAAGAGGGATCAATACCAAATGTTGGAAATAAGGTATGTTCACTTGATCTTCTTAACTGTGTATTTTCTTAAGAATAATGGGGATTAGGTCTGGGATGATGGTAAAAGGTAGGAATATTTAGGTATTTTATACATGCATGATAAAACCCTAAGTTATAGTCCATAGGGGGATTTCTCACTCACAACAGAATTGGAAACCGTACTGGGGATTTCTCTCGGAGTTTATGGGGATATGTTTTGGTAGTTTTAAATCGGTTTCATCACCTTTTTTCTGAGTTTCTGCAAGAGTCTGAGCTAGTAGGGTTTATGGTCTTCCATACTAGTATTCCCTGATTTCTTTTCTTGGTTGCATTCTCATTTTGGGAATTCACAGAGGTACACATGGCCTGTATAAGGCCTACATGCATGTACACATGCCCAATCTTCACACAGCCTGCGTGGAAACGCTAGCTGGTGAAGTGACAGTAGCATGGTTAAGTTCAATTTTTATTTATTAAAGAGGCAGTCATCCTCTTCCCTGTCAGAAGTCATCCTTCTCAGGGGTTTTCTGAAACTCATTATGGACTCTGTTTTTGCAGTTTGTAGCTTAGGTACCACTTCAGATTGGTTTTTTTCTATGAAATTTTCCTTGGATTGTTTTTTCTTTTTTGACATAGTAAGTTTTTGAGTCTTCAAGAGATTCTGGTTCTCAATACCAATAGTCTCTGCCAGTGCTTGATTGTTTATATTTTCATTTTTTGAAGAGTTGTAGAGGTACACGCAACCTGCATAAGATTTGCATGCATGTACACACGCCCTGACCTTTTATAGCTCGCGTGCACACGCTCGCTGTTTAACTATCAACTACGTACATGTTGAGAAATTTTTTGTTCAAGGAGAGGCAATCATCATTTTCCTTTTCAAAAGTTATACCTCTCAGGGTTCTTGGTCTCTGTCATAGTAGTTGAAAACTTAGGTCTGATCACAACAATAACTTTCTTTTTCAATAAAAGGTTTTCCTCGAAATTTTTTCTTTCATAGGGTTTTTAGACAAGTGTGAGAGTCTTCTTTCATCAGTTTGAGTGTTATTGTCAGTAAATCTTTGCAATCTGCGCTTAGGCCAGAAGTTTTCTTGGTCTTTATTTGTCGTCATTTTTCCTTTTTTCTTTACGAGCATTAAATAAATAAATAAAACTCTTTTATTTCTTGATTTGGTTAAGCAAATGTAGGTTTGCATAAATAACCAAGAAAAGTTTTGTTTTCATAAGTTCTTAGCTAGTTACTTAGGAAAATAAGTAGCTCGTAGTCGAGCGAAATCTTGTTTTGAGTCAGCTATTCAAAGATCTTAGAAAAAATTGTTTTTGTTTGAAAAGTTGATTGAGAATTTTGTCGAGAAGAAGTTATTTTGTTTCCAGTTTTCTATTTTGTTTTTCTTTCATCTCTCAAAACATCACGTGTTTCACTTTCATAACCATTTACTTACGAAAATCCATAAAAATTAACGATTAATTAAAATCAACTAGACTTTATGTTTGTAGGGTTCATCCACTAGTCTAGGCTAGAGCCTTGATTTAGGTTGGAGAGGAAACTCTTCAAGGCTGCAAAACATACATAAGAGTCTATGCTAGGGAGTGTTAAAATTCCAGTATCATGGAAGTTATCTGGGACCCCCCTCTAACACAGGAGCTAAACACGAGGTCGCGTGCAGAAAGGTAGCAGAGATAACCCCTCCAAAGCTAGACCAAGCGTAGTGGGGAACACATATAGTGCGTTTGTTTTGGGATTCCATCGATTGCATTTTCCATGGAGCTTCATGGGTCTTGAATCCATTTGAGGTCCTCATTTGTCTTCTAGACCACTTGCTTTCGATACCCTTCTCATTGTGGTCCAGCCGACTGTCGACTGTACCCGCTTGGTGACTATTCGTGTGCTGGCAACCTAGTTGCCATTATTTTAGGGACTTACACAGGTGACTGTGAGGGTAGACCGCGGTACCTAGGATAGACATCAGGCCACGCTTTGCAGAGTATACCCAGAGGGTTCTTCCATTTTCGAGTTGCACTTGCACCGGTAAGTTTCTCTAGTGTTGGTTGTTGTAACTGTTCTTCCAAATAGTTTAGTCATTGTTTGTTTTATATCGTAGGGACTTTTTCTAGTGTTTTTGTTTTTGAACGAATAGAAATCCCTAGTGTGTATTTGATATTCTCACACAGTGGAGGATCACGAGCTCCGTTGGTCATGAATTATTCTTTTCCTACCACCAGTTACACTAGAGCCACCCCCACCACTGTTAAGGTGAAAGCTAGACCAACAAGGGTCTTTTGAAGCTACTAGGTCATAGGAAACTGTGCCTGACCAACATCTAGAAGAACCAACCATTTCATAATTTGGAGCAGAAGATCTTGGTCCATTCGAAACTCCAACCACTGATCTTTCGACGCCCATCATCGTACAGATTTATCCTTACGAGTGCCAGAAAGTGTCACACGCAGCAATGGAAACAAATGTTGCCTCTTCTTTTGGGAATTCTTATATTCTCACTATGACTGTCACCATAGGGGGTGTTCCACCTCCTAACCCACCGTCACTGATCTGAGCCACCATGGTCTCGACTGCCTCTACTACGAGTAGTGGTATGATCCCATCTTTGGCGATGACCACTGCTCCTTCCACACAGACTGTGACAGGCCCTCCATTCTCATACGGGATGCCTAGCTCAGGTACAAGCCCTGTACTCTCCTACTCCACTTTATAGACTTTAGGTCTAGGGGTAGGGAGATCTAACACTCCTCTTCAAGGAATCATGGGGGGCACTTCATCTCCCTTTAATGCTTTCCCTTATGGAGGAGGTCATATACCTCCTTCATCCCCTTCGCTTGGCGGTGCCCACCAGCAATCTGTTGGGTCGAACGCACACCATAGTTCATTCGGAGCAGGGATTCAAGGACCACCTTCTCATAATATGCCAGTAGGTTGGACACCATTTTATTTGTTCAGTACGTTTGGTAACAACACTTTCTCATCAACTGCTTTCCCGGCTGGGGGCAATCCTGGTTACAGAAAACCTAATCCTATGCAGGGTACTATTCTTACAAAGGGGGCACACCCAGGAACTTCTTCCACATCAGGACCTTCAAATTATTGGCAGGGATTAGTTCCCTCTCCAGGAATTTCGATCGAGGGAAACTCTTTTCACA
The DNA here is from genome assembly GCA_010110895.2 of Picea sitchensis. NCBI lineage: Eukaryota > Viridiplantae > Streptophyta > Pinopsida > Pinales > Pinaceae > Picea > Picea sitchensis. The sequence goes on along the minus strand of SNQJ01S0122390.1, from coordinate 6,756 downwards.
ACCAATGGAACCCCAGGAAAGGTGCAATACCTATTCCCATGGGATCAGCATGGGGCAACCCTTCCCAAAGTCCTCCGAATGTAATGCATGCCCAACCATATACGTCCTATTTCGGGAATCATCCGATCATGTCTCCTCAAACAAAAAATCCGTATGTTGGTCATGGCCATGGTTTTTACCAGAACCCGAGCAAGTAACCCAACTTTTCCTGGTAACCTGGGGCCAGTCAAACTCCGGGCCCCTTTTTCCACGGTTATCACAAACAACCCAAACTACCTTTCCTTTAAACATTGCATCTTCCAGACTTAACAAGGTTGTTGAATGACCCTATCTGTCACGATCCTCATTGGCCCCCTATGCTGACAAAGTTTCCTTCAGACATACCAAAGTTTGAGGCCAAGCCTAACAAAGATCCAGGAGATCATGTGACTACTTTTCACCTTTGGTTCTCATATAATTCATTGAAATACGACTCCGTACAATTGTGATTGTTTCAACGTACTCTCATTGGGAGTACTGCAAAATGGTACATTGAGCTCGACCACTCAAGATACTATTCCTTCGGCGAATTGGCAATGGCTTTCCTAAACCATTTCTGATTACCTATGAGATACGACGCTGGCACATAATTGCTGGCCAATTTCAAACAGACAAAAATGGAGCATATCTCTGTTCACATCCGAGAGTGGAGACACCAGAAGAGTTTGATTAAGGTGCCAGTACCACTAGCATTCTTTCTTGAGTAGTTCCTTAAGTATTTGGTCTCATAGTTATCCAAAGACGTCGCAATGTTGGGAGTGTTTTCCGAAGAAGATGCAATCATGAGAGCTCAACAACTTGAGATAATCTATTCTCGGTATGGTTTAATGTAGGATATATTTCCAAATGCACCACGATCAATACTTGATAAAACTAGACAAAGAGCTAGACGACATGCCGATGGTATTGTTGGTTCAGCACAAACAAATCCCACCGAGCAACTGACGAAACAATTGCAGCAATTGTCTATCTAGCATACCGCAACCAGCCAGACTACTGTTCCGACTGCTCCCCCTACCCAAACGTTGGATGTACACAGTGTGCAATCAAAAAATATGAAGGCCACCCAACAACCTGATGAAAATAAGGGTAAGGGGGATAATAAACCCACTAATAATGATGGCGGGGGCAACACCGAAAAAAGGAATTCGAGGTATCTATAAATCTGTGCATGGAATACCACCCGACTCACCAATTCCCTCGGCTTGCAAAGGCCCAAAAGTTATTGTCACAGCAACAACCTACTGTGTTAACAAACCCATTTCAACATGGCCAAAATCTAACTCAAGCCCCTACAAGCACGGAAGGGGGCAGCCAAGGACCCCCTCCATCTTCAAACAATCTTGCATCTACGAATGTGTATATGATGAAAGATGATGTTGATATATCGACTAGAGCACATGATTCCAAGCACCTCTGAGAAAGGTAAAGAAGCTGAAACCCCATCTCTTCCTCTCTAGATTGAGAAGACGTTGGGAAAAACCATGACATGCATCCCAAAAGGTGCATTTAAGAAATCTTATCACAACCCAAATGCAAGGGCCGCCCAGAACTACTCTATGGTGGAGGATTTGTCTCAAACCCCTTGTGCGATGTCTACTTTGGAAGTCCTCCAAAGCTGCCCTTCCCAGATAAAGGCTCTGTTAGCCACTTTATGATCTGCCAAGACTTGTAATCCGGGTACGATCATGCTTGATACGACCGACTTAAAACCTCATCTCCCTTACCATGTCATGTTCCAAATAGTCGTGGCTTACACCACGAAAAATTTTACTCGGAACATTTTCCGTATGGTGGTTGATGATGGTGCCTCAACATGCATAATGTCTTTGGCATGCTAGAAGGCCATTGGCCAACCCGTTTTGTCTCCATCACCTACTATTCTTACGACTTTTGATGGTCGTTCATTCCGACCACATGGAATTATCCACTCTTTTCCCATGTAGTTAGGAGGGAAAACCGTGCGTGTCGAGGTTGAAGTGGTCGACACATCTCACCTGGGATCACCAGTTTGCATATGGAACCTCTCAAATTCGGGTCCCTGGGCTCACTGGTTTGGTACATTGATAAATATTGCTAATGTGTTTCGGCCATCAGATGCTCTTCTGACCTCACACATTAGGGGGCATCTGTTATAACCATAATTTGCACCATACATACTTACCTGACATCAGGCCATCTCATATGCCTTCTTTTCCAAGCCGTTACTGAAAAACTCTTCTTAAAAACACCATTTTTAAAGGGCCACATGCCCTACTCCACTACAGCCCATGTGTACACTCTAACTGACCCACTACAACCCACGTGTACCTACAAAAGCATGAAAAATAGAAAGTTGTTGATGGAACACAAAGTTTTGGGTAAGTTAACTAAACCTTTCGACCATGCATGGCCAGTCATTCGACTAAATACCTAGCTCCTTCTAGCCTATAAAAGAAGGGGTAGGGGTCCCATTTGAAGAGAGGAAAATCATAGTAAAGAAACTCAAACTGAATTCATATTCCCCTTTGCCCAAGATTCTGCAACCATTTTGTGATTTCAACAAAGAAGAGAAGAAAGTGTGTTAGCAGTTGGTGCACAGTAAAAGAGGATCCTAGGACCAGATTCGTGGAGTGGTGGATGACTTCATCATTGTAAGTTTCTTTAGTGAAGTTAATAATAAAGAAGTATTTTTCTCGTCCCACCATATGAGGTTTTCATTGTTTATTGCGTACATGTTGATTAAATCGCTAACCCATTAATCCGTAGATAAAATGCATGTGGATTTCTTTGTTTGTCTTTTGTGAATGCAAGTCATCCTTGGGAGGAGAGTTGCAGTCAAAGAGCGACAAAGCATGAAGAGGGATCGATACCAAACGTCGAAAATAAGGTATGTTCACTTGATCTTCTTAACTGTGTATTTGCTTAAGAATAATGGGGATTAGGTCTGGGATGATGGTAAAAAGTAGGAATCTTTAGTTATTTTCTTCATGCATGATAAAACCGTAAGTACTAGTCCATAGGGGGATTTCCCACTCACAACATCCTCCTAAGAAAATTATTAGTGTTATCCAAAAGATAGTTATAGTCTATATAATAATGATCACTTCTATATATATATAAACCCTCTTAAACTTCCTTTTGAAGTTTTAATAGATTTTCTTCTATTTGTTTCATGGGATAATTACCATCAAACTTTACACAAACTGTTTCTAGATCTTCTTGTTCACTTGTAGAGAAAAATTCATCATCATCATTGCAATCAAGGGTTTTTGAGGGTTCTTTACCTTCACTTGAAATATCTTCACGATCTTCCTTTTTTCGAACATCAACACATAATTATTTTCCTTCATTTGAAATGTCTTCAAGATATTCCTTTGTGCTATCATCATTTGATTCTTTATATTCACTTGAAATTTTTTCAAGATCACATTTAGAAATAATACAATCAAGGGTTTTTGGAGATTCTTTACCTTTAATAATCTTGATGGAGTGATCTTGAATATCTTCCTTTCTCCTCCTTGCTTTGATATGTCTCCTCTAGATTTAGCCATAGATCTTTGGTGGAAGTGCATTGTCCCATGCTCTCTTTGATAGGGCTTGAGAGTCCACTAAGAATGGTCTTGAGAGCCAATGCATCATTCTTCTTTCCTTATCGTCTTGTAGATTTTGAGGGAAATTCTTTTCCAGAGCCTAGAAATGGGCTCTACCTCAAGAAGTATTACTCATAGGTAGGTCACCTTGGGTAACATTTTGTAACATATGTATAGTTCCTGTACATTTTGCGTTTTAGTTTTTTACCTTTTTTTTTTTGGTTTTATGGACGTGTCATTTTGATGTCATTGTTTTCACTATGGCAGATGTCAAGTGAATCATAGGTGTTTGTTGGGTTTGAAGATGGCGCAAGTCGTCACAGTCGGAGGCTTACTTCTTCATCTTGGGGAATTTACACACCTCAAGGCCATTTGTTATCTTCAGGAAGTATCTGTTTAGGTGACACCACAAACAATGTTGTCGAATACAATGCAGTTCTAGAGTTTCTACATGATGCTTTGTCACATGGTATTTCCCACCTCTGGGTATATTTAGACGCTCAGTTGGTTGCGTCTCAGTTAAATGGAGTTTACCGCGTTTATGATCCTACTCTACACTGATGGTTCCTTAGGGTACATCTCTTAGAACAAAGCTTTGATTACATTACATATATCCATGTTCCTAAGAGATTGAATCAAGTTACAGACACCCTAGCTAATCATGTATTAGATTGGCATATTGCACACATGTAAAGAAAGACACACACATTCACATGTAAATACATTTGTAAAGTATATGTATTCCATAAACACATAAAAATACATAAAAATCCATATATAATATCAAAAACATCAAAATACATAGGTGGGCGCAAGCGCCTCAAAAATATGACTAGTAATGAGTCATAAGGCTTATGCCCTCAAAAAATATACAAATAGTGTCCTCATCACGTGAAAAGTATAACCTAACTAAATACGGGGCCTGTTGGCCCTATTGTAATGGTCAATGACATTTTCCAAATGCCGAAAAAGTTGAACCCATGCCCGTGGTGCCCCCACTACATGAGGCTGCATAGATGGTGACAAATCCTCGATCTCTGCCATGGGAACTGTGCGAGTAAACGAGGTGAAGTTTCACTCTACTCATCTCAAAACTCTCTCAGCCTCACCAGCTGGAGGTACTCCTACTGTTGTTCGCCCACCGGCTATAGCTGGGGCTACCTCTGGTCAAGGATGTCGTTTATTCCTTGCACAGTCCATTGGTCGCACTAGCTCCACATCTGCACATAATAGACACATATCTGTGAAATGATCTGGTATAAAAAAATGATATATATAAAAACAACAAAAAATAAATCTTACCCATCTCTCCTCACTCATCGCTGGGAGGTACCGGTATCTCAGGATCTCTCGAGAAGTCAATCCCAGCATAGGGGTAATCCTCTATGACTAGGATCTGTCACGACAACCAAGAAAAAAAGTTGTCATCAAAGGCCTCAATGGTCCTTCCCCCCCTTTCACGGCAACAACACTGCCCATACTCATAATGCGAGAAGAAAGGTGCGGTGCCCTTGTACCACCTATCAAGGGATTAAACTGGGCACTCTTTCAAATAAGAAAGAGAAAAGAATCGTTCCAAACCCAAAGTTCCTCTGATTCCGCAACTGACAATCTGTTAGCTGCCTCTTCATACAATCCAGTAATGTTGTGCTCCAGTTAAAAATTTCTGCATTTAAGCACTGGATTGCAAAATTCATTTGTGCACGTGAAGCCTGATGCAAATTCGCAGACCCAGTAATATGTCCGATGAACAACACTATCACTTCCATTGATAAGTCTGAGATCTTGCTTATCAGTACTTGCGAGCTCATTCTGTCTGTACCTGCCTCACAATGGAGTCCAATCAACTCCGAGATGTTGTGAGGCCTGGAGGGAAACATACAAAAATTGACTAGTTCCCCTCTCCTGGAGAGGCCAATCAGAAAGTATATATCCTCTATCATTGGAACCAATGACAACCCCTCTAGCATAAAGGCCTCTGCATTGGGATGCCAATAATCAACCGAGGCATTCAATAGGATAGGTTGTGCTCTCATGAAAGGAAATAGAATTATTTTTAACAACCCACATTTCATTAATGTAGCAACAACATTAGGGTCCTCCCCAAATAACATACTAATATCCTCATGCTCTCTTTCCCTCCAGTGAACATACATCCTGCAAAAAAGCAAATTCAAGAGGGTTAACTCTTGATTTTTTATTTTTATTTACATTAAATGAAGGGTCCACGCGGGTTGTAATGCTAACAGTAGCGTGTACACACGCGCATTTTTTCCTCTGCCCACGTGTACACTTGGGCTATCATAAGACAACCCGCATGGACTTAGGGCGGACCTTTTAAAAGGTCGATGCCCCTCCAAAAAATGAATTTAAATGCATAAATAAATAATTAAATTGCAAGAGAGGGTAGTGAGTACTTACTTGGTCCAAGAGGATGGTTGTTTCATCCACTAAAGCTCCTAAAATCAACTCTTTTCACAAAGGGGTAGTTTTGGTTTGTTGTCAATTTCTCAATTAACAATGGTGATAATGAGTTGTCAGCTTCTATTTATAGACTTTTTGGCCTCTTTTTGTCAATTTTTTGGAACCTTTTGTCATTTTTTCTAAACTGCAAATCATTTAGTATGGTTCGGGAGTTTTGGGTCGTTTTGAAGGTCCATTGGTAAAAAGACTTTTTTTTTTTTTCCAACTCGTTGCATTTAAGATAGGATTTCACCTCTTCTTTCTGCATCTTGTTGTCTTTTTCATTTTTCCATAGGGTCAATCCTACCGAGTTGCGACATGGAACCATCATTGTTTCTTTAGGAGTGTCGTAATTTAGTGGTAGAGCCTACTTTAACATGGATTCTCTAGGTAGATCCTGGTTGCATTTGGGTGTCCATGTTGTCACTAAATGACTATAGGCCTAGGAGTCCTTACTAGATTTTCTTGATTACGAGTTTGATCATCATTTTCATAATTCCCTATTGTTGGTCACTATAATTGCTTAATTAATTTCAAAAAACCAAGTGAAACATAAATTATCAACCCAGGGAAGTCTTTTGTTTCAAAGATAGCTGCGCACTATATATGCTCAATTCCAAAAGCACTTAGTGTTGTAGTAAAATAAATCATTCTATCTAAACTTGCTGAAGTGAACTGAAGT
>SNQJ01S0122385.1:13129-26892 GCA_010110895.2 Picea sitchensis | reverse complement strand
AAATTATGATACAAAAAAGGGGGGCTCTTTGTCTGCCTAGTACGAAATCAGATCAGGGATTCCCGAGTTGTGCTTATTGAAATATACGAGGAGAGGGACTAGTCTGCCACCAAGGGAAACCAGGCCAGTCCCAACATAACCAGTTTTAAAAGGAAAAGCAACATTGACATAAAAGGAAGACAAATGCTACACCAACCTACTAGGCCCGAGAGGGTCGCGACCGCACTAACCATTCTACTGACCATTCACTAGTCCAGGACAATGATGTTTTTCTCCCCACCATCCGCCTGGCTCTTGTTTTCCTCCTTCTAGGGGATCATGCGAGCCTTCTTGATGTGGGTTGGCGCTCTGTTGCCATCAGCTGGTGTGATCTCCATGTGGTGGACATAGTGCAGATAGAGGTGAAATTGAGCAGTGAACCACTCCAGCTTAGATTTCTGGTCCTTCTCGACCTCAACTAACCATTTGGTAATGGTTTCCAAGCTGTTGATGTGACTCAAGCTTTCTTCGAGCATCTTCTTGAGTTCCTTGTTATCCTCTCGTCTAACATCTTCTGTTTTTGAAATCACTTTACCAATCATTATCTTAGTTATCCACGCCATCTCCATTGTTTTATGGTATATCTTTTCCCTGGTCTGCGAGGCCCCCAAATCAGTTACCCAGACCGCTTCCTGTGCTAGTGCATCACATGCTTTGCCTTTGCTTTTTTCTTTTATTTCCTTTTCCCAGCGAGTAATGGTCTCTTTCCCTTTCGGCATTACCAGAGTTTGGAAAGTGCCCTCCGCCTCTTTTGTCGCCTACTCCATTCTTGATATCCATCATGGGATATTCAGGACTTCATTTCCAAGGGGGTTCCTCTTACTGTTCGTTTGCTTCATGCTCATAGTCCCGTTGGGTCTATCACAACTCCTTTGCTGGTTATTCATCCTATACCTCCCTTCACAAAGGTTCTTTTTTTTTCCCTGTCCTTGTATATGTGGTAGTCCATGATGTTGCGCTTCTTCTGATTTCAGTTATTTATGTTGTCGTTCCTCTTATTGGGCTTCTCCTATTGCGCACTTGTCCTTCCAATCATGGCTTGCCCATATTGGTAATCGCTCCCAATCTTTATTCTGGTTATGGTTCATATGATCATGATGACTCGCCTTTTATCCTTGTACGGGTCCCTGCCACTGCTCGTATGAGAGCCTACTGTGTTGTTGTTCGTATATGTACTTTAGCATGGAGGATCAGGTCCGGGCCATGTCACTCCCTCATGCCTTACATCATTCGTTATATGCGGTTTTCCATCTGTAATTTCCTTTGTGCTTTTTCCGCTCCTCATTCTATCACTAGGATCTTGTTGTCGTACTCTCGCCTATTGTTGATGTTGATCCTACATGTTGATTGGTGACCGAGTGTTCGACAATCATATCCTGCCTAGGTTTTGCATGCCCGTCATTGGGCCTTGCGCTGCCCTTCTTGATGTGACCTTCCTTGCTTAACCTACTTTCACGGTCTTTTGTCGCTAGTTGGATGCAGTTTGTTCTGAGTTGACCATTCGGGATGTTGATCTAGGTAGTGTCTAGTTCCAGACCTTCCTTATCTACCCCCTCATTGGCTAGTCTATCTGCCAAGCCATTCGTTGACCTGTGGACCCAACGCAACTCCACTGTGTTCATATTTTTCAGATGCTCCTGGATTTTTTGTAGGGAGAGGGCCAAGCGCCACTGTCTCTGAACCTTTCCCACTTTGGTTCCATTTTGGAGTCTCTTCATCATGTTGATGAATAGGGTGGAGTCGCCTTCCACGATTGTGTTTGTCATCCCTTCACGCCTTAGGATTTCAAGGCCAAGTTCCAGAGCTCCAAATTTTGTTGCGTTGTTGGTTGAGTTTCCCATACTCCCAGCATACAGTCGGATGATGTTACCACCATTGTCTTTGATAGCCCCTCCCATCCCTACCACTCATGGGTCACCTTTTGTCGCCCCATCAAAATTTAGTTTGAGGAACCCCAACAGGGGGGGTCCAGTTGCGGTCTCCTATTTGGAGTTATGGATCCCGCTCAACCATTGAGATTTTGCACCCATCCTTTAGGTGAAAGAAATCCAGGATGCGGGCATCATGTTCAGTGAGTTGCGTTGTTTCCTTCTTGCAGTTGCGGCTCTGCACTGTTTCTCGTATTTGTGAGATTAGTGCCTCCTTGATCTTTCCTTCCGGTAGACCTTCATTCTTGAAGATGTGTCGGTTCCTTTCTTTCCATATTGCCTATATTATCATCCCCAACGTTAGTTCCCAACAGAGGTTCACCATTTCATTTTCATTGTAAATCTCATTCCAATTGTTGATGGTTGCGTTGATGTTGCCCCAGATCCTATTGGATTGGCGATATATACTGTCTGCCCAGTCCTATAGTTCTATTGTGAAACTGCACTCGTCAAGGAGGTGATTGGTTGTTTCCTCCTTGGCTTGACAGAGGTGGCAGCGAGATGGACCTATCTATCCCATTTTCCTGAGATTTTCCCTTGTTAGAATTATTTTGTGGAGTACTAGCCATTCGAATAGTTTGATTTTTTTCCATTGGGGGTTGTGCTAAATCTTTCCCCATTGTTGTCTCGGGTCCTCCTCATCCTAGTCTGTGATGTACTGTCGTGCTTCTTTTAAGTTGAATTCCCCACCATTTTCCCTGCCCCACCTTAATTGATCATCGTCCTCTGAGACTACAATCTTCCTTTTCCCCAGTTCCTCTTCCACCTCTTTCGTTTGGGTTGCAATACAATCTCTATTTTGGGGGTTGAGTTTATCCCAGGTCCTCCATCTGTCGCTATCAATTCTTTGCTTCCAGTAGTGATGGATTTTTGTTTTACCTTGCGCTGTCATTTCTTGTTGTAGTTCCTCCCTATCCGGATGTTACATTTTGGGTTCTTGTTGCCACACGTCCTCCCAGAATCTGCTTGTTTGAACATTTCTGACTTCCCAAAAGCTGTGTTTATGGATCCAATTCTTCTTGCGCCATGCTAGATTCCATATGGTTGATCCCTCCCTTGTGCCCATGATACGGATGTGGTCCTGATCGTTGATGTTCTGGGCATACTTGGCCTTCCAGAGGTTTGTCCAAGGTACTGAGTCATCCTTAACCCATCTCCACCAGAGTTTTGCCCCGTAGGCTTCATTGGTTATCCACGGGTCTTGTAGCCCCAGGCCTCCTTTGTCTTTTGGCCTACATACCTTTTCCCAGGATACCAGGGCCCATTTCTTTTTAGTTTTCACACCTCTCCATAGGAAATCTCTTTGAATGGCTCTTGTCTTTTGTAGTACTCCTTTGGGAGCTGGAAATACTGACATCATATACGCTGGAACTGCTTGTAGAACCGCTTTGATAAGGATAAGCCTCCCTGCCAGGTTGAGAGTTGTGTAGGTCCAATTTTTTACCCTCTCTTGCAGTTTGTTGATCACTCCTTCCCACGTCACCATTTTGCAAGCTCTGTCTATCAGGGGGATTCCCAAGTGTTTCATTGGGAGTGTTCTATGTTCAAACCCTGGAATGTTGGCCAGTTTCCTTTGAATTGCAGGATTGGTGTTAAAGAAATAGATCATGGATTTGGAGTGGTTGATCTCCGCCCTGGAGGCTTCCCCAAAGTCTTCTAAGATTCTTTTGTAGGTTTTCACTTCCTTGACCGTGGGTGTACCATGGAGTAGGGTATCATCCACAAACTATTGGTGTGTGGAGGTTGGACAATTTTCGAAAGGTTTGATGCCTTTTAATTCTCCTTCTACAGTTGCGCTTTTTATGCTTCTATTGAGCCCTTCCATCATCAGAATGAATAGGAAGGGGGATAGCGGGTCTCCTTGTCTTATGCCTCTCAAAGGCTAGAAGGGTTTTGTTAGGGCTCCATTGATTAGCAGAGAATGGCTTGTCTTTGAGACTAGATTGACAATCCAATTGATCTAGTGTTGTTCAAACCCAAAGGCTTCCAGTGTCTTGGCCATATAGTGCCAACTAATTTTGTCGTAATCTTTCGCCAGGTCAAGTTGGATTATCATCCCCCCTCTCCTTTGGCTTTTCAGCGTGCGTATAATCTCATGGGCATGGATGATGTTGTCTAGTATTTGTCTTCCCTCCACGAAATCGACATGTTCCTGTGAAATCAGTGTGGGTAGGAGAGGTTTCAAGCGATTGGCTATGACTTTGGAGATTATCTTCTACACTACATTGAATCAAGCTATAGGCCTGTATCGATTTGGGGTCCTTGCTTCATTTTCTTTTTGGATTAGTGTGATAATTGTGGAATTTAAATCTTTCAGGATGGAAGTCGAGCGTCTAGAGTCATCCACCACCCCATAAACATCTTGTTTAACCACTTTCCAACATGCTTTGAAAAATTCCACTGTGAAACCGTCTAGGCCTGGGGCCTTTCCATTGGGCATCTCCTAGACCACTTGGTCGATTTCCTCCTTTGTTATGGGTTTGTTTAGATTGATATTTTGTTCCTCGGTGACCAACCTGGGGATGTGCTGAGTTATCCTTTGTATGGCCTTCGTTCTATCTTGATTAGGTTCCCGGGCTATCCCCTCGAAGTGATTGACCAATGTATTTTCAATTTCCTTGTGGGATTCTCTTTCGATCCCATCCTGATCTCTGATTTTCAGGATTTTGTTGTGTGTTCTTCTTACAATGGTTGTTCTATGAAAAAACTTGGTATTCCGCTCCCCTTCCTTTAGCCACCTGATTCTAGACTTTTGGCGCCATAGAGTTTCTTTCTGTCGGCATCTTGCATCCCATTCCTGGCTCATATGGATCTCTTCTCTTTTCCGATCCTCTATGTAACCCTCATCTATGCAGAGTTCCTGGAGTATCCTCATTCCCTCCTTGATATTTTTCTTCTCTTGGTTTATGTTTCCAAAGATTTCCTCATTCCACTCCTTGAGTTTGTATTTGATGTACTTGAGTCTCTTGTAAAGTTTGAACATCCTTGTCCCTTGATCTAGTAATTCCTCCCTCCACCAATGTTTGATGTTCTCCTTGAAAGTGGGATGATCGATCCAAAATTTATCAAATCTAAAGGGTCTATTCTTCGTAGTGGTTTGGAATTTTACTTCCAATTGAATTGGACAATGGTCTGAACCCCCCCAAGGAAGGATGTTGCACTCTAAAGTTAGTCTCTGCAGAATAATGGAATCTGACATAAGGAATCTATATAGCCTTGTAGCTACTTGGTAGTGGTTAATTTGTTTGTTATTCCAAGTGAATTGGCCATTGTTGGTTTTGATGTCCACCATCTCCATTTCTTCAATGAAAGCTGAGAATTCCTCTGCGTCTCTGTCTAATATCCCAGTGCCCCCTTTTTTCTCCACAATTGTAGTGATGATGTTGAAGTCACCTGCTAAGATCCAGTGGAGGTTGTGGGCTCGGGTCTATATGTCTTCGAGGTATAGGAGCATTCTCCTTTTTTCCTCCAACCTCTGGGGGCCATACACATTTGTGCATAGAATCACCTCAGTGTTACCTATAATTTGCATGTTAACCAAAAGTGAGTGTCTCGTTGCTTCAGCTACTAGTAGGGTCAGCGAGTGTGGGTTCCATAAGGTGAGTATTCCACTTTCCATCTGTTGGCCTTCAACAACCAATACCTAGTACTTACTCCATTGTTTTTTACTAATTGTTTCCATTCTGTCTACAATGCATTTTGTCTCTTGAATGAAACAGAGGTCAAGTTGTTCCTTCCTGAGTCTATTTTTAAGGATTCTTTGTTTTCGTGGTCTATTTGGGCCTCTTATATTCCATGTTATAATCTTCATTTAAACATGTGGGGGGGAGTTGGGGAAGAGCTTTTTGATCTTACCTGAATTGATCAGCAGGGCTCCTAGTTCTTGTAGGGATATGTTGTTTGATTTCCTTCCTTTATTTCACCTCGTCTGTTTGGGTGATTGTTGTGATTGTCCCTCACATGCTTTGATTTCCAAGTATTGTATCTCCCCATGCGTGCACTTGATCCCTCTAATTTTTGCTTCCTCTCTCTAAAGGAAAAGGTATTGGATATGATCTAGTTGCTTCGCTGGTACATTGTCTACTCCATGCTTTTTCCATTGTTCCAATATATTCGGGAGGTCTATTCCTTCCCTTTCCACCATGTCTCTGAGAGTCGGATATTCCGTGCCTACCTTGCTTGGTTTCATCTCTGAGTCTCTATCTGCCTCTTGCATTGGGGTGTTGGCATCTTCGTTGCCTCTTTCCATAGGACTTGCGCTACCTCTCTGTTCCCTCTTATTGCTTGGAATATATGTGTTCTCCTTAGTTTCTTGTTCCCTGGTTTCTCTAGCTTTTGTCTTTTATTTCCTCCTTCTTCCCCTTGGTTGGCCTTGTCCCTTCCTTCTGGTCTAGTCCTAGCTTCTGGGTTGCTTCATGTTGGGACTTTGCTTGGTTTCTTGTTTGCTCTATTTCTATGATTAGGTTTTACAAACCTGTCCTCATCCTATTGTGTTTTGGTGTTTTCCGTTTCTTTTTTTTTGTTGAGCGGACATTATCTGATTAGGTGTCCATGTTCATGGAATCTTCTGCATCGAAAAGGAATCTGCTCATAGTTTATGCTTTATATCCATTCCTCATCCCTAAATTCTAGGCTTATGGCTTCTGGGAGTGCCCCCGACACATCCATTTCTATGCAGATCCTTGCATATGATGTATATCTCCCTTTTAGGGTTGCTTCCGATGTCTTGAAATATTTTCCCAACTTGTTTTCGATTGCTTCGAAGGTGGACGACAACCAGTAGTCTAGCGGTAGGGAGTAAAACCTCAGCCAGACTAGGACATTTTTAAAGGTTTCTTTCTCTGGGGAGAAGTTTTCCTTCCATGGCCGTATGTACAAACCTGTTGAGGCGTGGAAGTATGGCCTCCCCTCAAAGACTTTATCTTTGTCCTCTAGGTTCATAAAGATAATTGTGAATAAACCTTTTGAGCCTAGGTGGAGTTCCACTTCTCCACTTGGCTTCCATTGATATTTTATCCAGTTGCGCAATGTTCTTTATGTGGGCCACAACCCCATGAATTTGCAAATTAGTGCATGTGTCTTCATCTGGTCCCGATAGAGTTGCGTTTGTGGGTCTTCCAGGATAACCCTTGGTATCATTGTAGTTTTAGGTTTACATGGGTTGCGCCCATTTGTCCCACTGGGGTTCGCTGGTTCCTGTGCATCCTTTTGGGCTTCTCTGCCTTCCTCCTTCATGTGATCCTTTTTTTCCTGGTTGCTCTCCTGGTTCTTTTCCAATCCTGAACCTGAAATGCTTTTTAGCGGTTCTTTGAAACCAACACCCCGTGGGCCTTTCCCCCTGTCCACCACTACTTTCTTGTATGAAGGGGTTCCACTCCCGCCCCCTTTGATAACCATTATGTGCAATGTTGAGACCACTATTATCAAACCCTAGCTTGTGGTTTCTTCAGAGCTTGTTAATACACAATGTTAAGTAAGGTAAGACCTTCGACTTCAAGAGTCAAGTTATACGTACACTATCTGAATACCATTAACCATTTACTTGCTTAAATTATTAATAAAAAAATAAAAATTGATATAAATTGTTAACACAACATTGTGTTTATGTTCTTGTGCCATTTTATCCATGGGTTTAATTTTGTTTATGTTCTTGTGCCATTTTATCCATGGGTTTAATTTTATTTTAAAACTATATTCATATGTTAGGAAAGGGATCGATTAATGTATTTGAGTGTGATATGATTAAATATGGTTTGAATGACACAATATATTCTAAGATGACATAAAATTTGTGATTTTTTTAAGTTAAATTTAAAATTTTAGATTTTTTTTTCTAAATTATTTTAATTAAATTTAGAATTTTATATTTTTTTTTAAGATTATAAATAATGATAATATTATTATTTATTAAATTAAATTATATCAAATTTAAAAAGTCATTAAAAATTGTTTAGCTTATCTTATTAAATAAACAATGTATGAATGTGATAACTTATTTTCTTCTTATTATTTTTATATTTTTTCATCTAAGTGGATCTTAGTTATGAGAAATTTATTAAGTTTTTTTTGTGTGTCTTATTCTCTTTTATCTAAAGCAGAACATGGTTATTTGTTAATTTTTTAGTTTTAAAGTAATCATGTTATCTTGAATGATATTCAAGATATTATGTCTCTCATGTATAATAAATGAATTTAAAACATAAAATAAAGTCTCACATAATTATATTTAATAATGATATGTGATGAAGAAAACAAAACCAATAAAATCATTAACAAAATCAAAATTGTTAGTAAACTCTTTACGAATAAGTTTTTTTTTAACAAACACAAGAAACTACTAAAAATTATTCAAAATCTCCTCATTTTAAAACTTTACAAATATTCTTCTTATTTCTAGAACTCCTTCATAGTATATCCTCTAGTAATGAATAATCCTTTTATCTGTTATTGAGGAACTTCGAGGCTGCAGAGCCCCAAGATATGAGAAACTCAACATTTCCCTTTTGGATAAGGAGAAGGTATATGTTGACAAAGATGAGCTAATCCAAAGTGACCAAAGGAAGGCTCCTTAATTATCACGGATTAATCATGGAAATAGACATTTGTTGAACATCATAATTTTTTTTTCTAAGCCATATTTATATTGGTATTTAGAGATTCTCAATTAAAAGAGAAAAATATTATCTTTTAGTCAAAGGGTCTAATGAGAACATATATATAGCCCTATCACAATGATTATTATACCACCAATTTTATGGTTGCATTTGTTGAAATCCCTATCCAGGCTTGATACTTAGTCTTTACCAAGGTAAAAAATAACAAAACTTTAACTTGTGGGTTTTTTTGCCTACAAATTATTCTTGAAATCATCCTCATCTTTCCCTTTTTTTTCTAGGTTCTTAATTAGATGCCTACCAACGAAAAACTCCTCTCTATGGATTGAGGTCTTCTATTCTACCATTCCAACCATTCATCTTGCCTATTGAACAACTTGATCAAGAAAGCCCTTCAAATCTTGTTGTTTGGATATAAGCATAAGGTTTGTAAACCTCATTGTTTGGTTTTATTTACTTGTAAGGATTTCATGGAATATTAGTGTTAAAAATTTGTGTAAGGATTTCATAGATTTAATAAATTTCAAGTCAAGATTTTGTTACTTATAATTTCTTCACAAAATGTCTGGTATGAGTTGTATGTTGAAATTCTTGTGTTGGTAATAGTGAAATTTTGAGTTTAAAATTGATCAGTTTCTATAAGGAATAATGTTGAAAATGTCAAGTTGGGATTCTATTACTTGTAATGTCTTTACATAATGTCTAGTACGAATTTCCATTAATGGTTTTTTTTATTTGCATATTTCATTGCCATAATTCTTGTGTTGGTGATCGCTAAAATTTTGAATTTAAGACTGGTCAAATTTATACAAGGAATAGTGTCAAAAATGTTGAATTGGGACTCCATTACTTGTAATGTCTTCAAAGAATGTCCAATGCAACTTGTAGCTAATGATTGCTTTGATTTTCATTCTTCATTATCAAAATTCTTGTGTTGGCAATTGTTGAAATTTTGAATTTTAACAAGGGTCAACATTTCTACGAGTATGTTGAGTCCTCAAAACAAACTCATTTTGTCACATTCCTATCCTATAACTCCACCTAAAATCCCATATCTATGACTTAGTTATATTCCATTTTATCTCTTTTTTCCATAAAATCATGATCGCCTATAGAACATGTGAAATGAAGGATGTTGAAGGTAAATTGTTTGTTTTATACTTAATTCCATTCTTCTTTATGCATATATGATTTAATTAGTTATTATTCTAATGAGTAGCTACAGAATCGAAAATTATTATTCTAATGAGTAGCTACAGAATCTTTCGATTCTGTAGCAACTCAAAATACAGATTTGTAGCCTAGTCACTAAAATGGGTTTCTACAACAAAATCAATGTTCTATAGGGACGTGATCACTCCTAGACTAAACCCTAACATATGGAAGACAAAAAATTGATCCTTGAAGCTCATCCACCTGCCAACATAACATATGAATCCTTCAAATCATCTCAGAAGCAAAGTCAAAATTGCAAGTCAATGTGTACATTTGGCATAGTTGTGCAAGCCTGCTTCATCAAATCAATGCACGAGAAAGGAACAAGACTGTATTAGAGAAATTTGTGCATTTTGTCATGAATTTCTCCAATACATGGATGACCAATCTTAATCCATACATCCATGAAGACTATAGATCCGGTTTTTCATTTTCACATATGTAATTTATTACAAACAGTTTGTGAGATCCATGTAGTTTGGATCTATGCAATCTCATTTCCATTGTATAAATATTTGCAATCAAATATTCAAAGGGATCTGTACTTATTATTATCAAATTGTTGTAATTGTACTGGAATTCAAATCAATATAAGTTCTCGTTATTGTATATTTATGTGTGTTTCATATTCGGAGCTTATAAAAGCTTAAGTTTTATATGATCTTTCCAAATCACATTCCCTAAGCCAAGAGGGCCCCCTAAGGAGGAGAACATTATTTTTTTTCTTTAATCGTTGTTGGCATTGTTTATTTTATCCAGTTGCGTGATTTCATATTCTTGTCATTTCTTTTCTGAAAACTTATTTATTTATTGTTTACATAAAGACTAATACAATAGACGTTAGTTGAATAATTGATTGTTATGTTTAGCATGAACTCTCATTGATTTAGGTGATTGAAAGAATGTTATTAACAGTCTAGTAGACTGATGATCCTAAATATTGTAATTATCTTTGTGTTGTTATAATTTTGTTTTTATATCATTAGCATTAATTTGTTCTTTCTACAAGTGAACATAACTCTATTTCTACAGCTAAGGCAGTGAACAATTTTCCTTATGCATGATTAGATAGATTAGAAAACTAGTATCTACATATATATTTCATTTCACTTCGTCAGTTTACGATCCCCATGTTGATAATTTAATATAGTAGAGTTCAGTTAATTGAACCGACTGACATTTTTTGTGTTTTTGTCGAGGAAGTGTACAAAGGCATTTAGTTTTTCTTTCTTTTAAATGCACATAGGAATGAATGCATGGGAAGAGAAATGAGAAGACGAGAGGTAAGAACCTGCACACTCTCTATAAGTAGGGTTGTATCAAGTCTCTCTTCAACCATTGTTATGGCCCTAAAATGCCCTACTCATGCATACATGGCATTGGCTCTCTTACTTGCATAATTTTCAAATCACTGCTAAGGAGCTCTACTTAAAAAACCATTTTTTAGAGCATGTACACACCCTGCACCACTACAGCCCGTGTACATATGCTTGTTTCATGTTAGAAAAACTACATACATACGCTTGCTTCACAATACACAACCCACGTATACCTCCAAAAGTTGCAAAAATTAAAAAGTTGTAAGGACTTTGGTGGAATTCATGGACTATTGGAAGTTTCCCAACCGATTCACCTGCTATAGCTTGTTCCCCAACCGAATAACCATCCTTTTGTCATATAAAAGGAGTTGTTGGGGTCTCATTTCACAACCAAGCATAAGAACAATGAAACTCTGCCCACTTTCACAACCAAGCATAAGAACAATGAAATTCTGCCCAATTTCACTTCCCTTCCTTGCCCAAGTATTTGCTACCTTTTTTGAGTTACTACCTCAACATTCCCTCTTCAACCCCTTTTCTTCCATTCAATTCATTCCCTTTCATTGAGGTGATTAGTATATTGTGAGAAGAGGCTTATTGAAGGTGCACTTGGAGCATTGTAAAGAGGAGCCTGGACCAGGTTCGTGGAACGGTGTCCGACAAGGATTGTAAGTTTCATTCTCTGTTTAATGAATAAAATAATCTCTTTTCCCTGTCCCAAATGATGATGTTTTATGTCTTTTCTTTGATTTATACATAGAATTTGATATCTAACCCTAATTTATGAATAGAAATAGCATGATTGTAGCCCTTGTTTTCCTAGTCTTGGATGCATGTCAGCTTTGGGAGGAGACTTGCAGTCTTTGGAGCTACAAAGCTTAAGGAGATCATCATCAAACGTGGGATAAAAGGTACAATTATCAATCTTCTCTTCTATTGCTTTATGTTCATTTATTTTGGTATGTTTGGGGTAGTGTAGAAGCTATATTGAATTTTAGGAGGTCATTTTCTTTGTCTATATCCTAAACCCTGGTATAGTTATAAGGGGATTTTCCTGCTAGCAGAATTGATAACCATATTGGGGATTCTCTATAGGGTTTTTAGGGAGTTTTTTGGGTTGTTGATGGGTTTTTTGTTTCCCTTTCGAGTTACAGTCAAGTTTGTTGAGTCTGTTTAGGGTTTCTAGTCACCTGCAAGGTGCATACCAACTTCCCTTGCACTGTAAATATGCCTTGTCTTTTTATTTTTGAAAATTTCCAGAGGTGTACACGCCCTGTTTTGGGTCAGCCACGTACATACACGCTCTGCATAGTAGACAACCCATGTACATACGCAGGTTGCTAATGCAACAACTTGCGTCTTTGTTTCTCGAAAGTATTTGTCAATAAAGAGAGAGTTTGTCTCTTTCTTGATAGAAGTTCAGACTTCTCAGGACTTTCTTGAATTAGTCAGAGTCTATATCTGTGGCCATAGCTTGGGTTGAAGTTTTGGTTTACTTGTTCATTAGTCTTCTTTTGTTTTCCCTAAAAGGTTTAAAGCAAGCTGTCAAGTTTTAGATCCGCCTTTTGGCTTCTTTTTTGAATCCTTGTGATCCGCAGTGGGCTTAGGGTCTTTATCAATCTTGTTTTCAGTTTTCTCTTTGTTCTTGTTTCTTGCTTTGAAAAATGAAAAAAGTTTTTACTTCAGTTTTTTGTTGTTAAAGAAGTTCTAAAAATAAAAATAAAAGGAATTTATTTTCTTGCATTCAGTTTGGTAAAGTAGTCAAGGTTGTTATTTGCAAAAGAAAAAGAGTCTTCATTTCAAATTTCTTTGCGATTTCCTGAAATATAAGTTGTTTGTAGTCAAACGAAAGCAAGTTTTAGGATTTCTTCATTTACAAGATCTTGAAATATCAATTAAAAACGTTGAATTTACAAAGAGTTGTTTACAAGCATTGCTTTAATTTTGAAGTATATTTTGCTTTCAAATGCTTTAAAGTTCTCTTCCTTATTCGTCTCTTCATAACACCATCAGTTTCGCTACCATACCCTTTGCGTAAATCAAGCCTTAAAATTAACACTTAATCTAAATATGATTAGACTTTCTGTTTTTAGGGTTCACCGACTAGTTTAGGGTTTTAGGGCCTTGAATTAGCTGTGAAGAGGAAACTCTTCAAGGCCACTTTAAAACAAACATTGGAGTCTGAGATAGGGGGTTTTTTAATTCCAGTGTCGTAATATTTAGCCAGAACCCCCCTCTAACACAGGGGATAAACACGAGGTTGCGTGAGGAAAGACAGAGGAGATAACCCCTCCAAAGCTGGACTAAACATAGTGGGGATTGTATATTGAGGGTCTTTCTCGGGAACAATACCGATCACATTTTCCTACAAAGCTTTGTGGACCTCGAATCCATTCGAGATCCTCAGTTGTCTTCCGAAATAATTTCTTTCGATACCCTTGAAGGGCTTCAGACTTGTTATCCTACTCATTACGATCTGCCTGACTGTCGACTGTGTTAGATTACTGAGAGGGGGGGTGAATCAATAATAGAGAAATTTAATCATTTTTAACCATATAATCCAAGTGTTATATCAATGTAGCATTATCATCCAATAACTACAGAGTAAATAAGCAATGAACAAATGAACAATCATACACATACATAGT
>SNQJ01S0122384.1:26902-39911 GCA_010110895.2 Picea sitchensis | reverse complement strand
GAGAGAACAGAGAGGAGAAGCAAAATTGCTGAGAATTCTGTAAAGGCTCTGCCAGGAGGGCATTGAGCAAATGCACAGGATGCATTGAGCCAGTGCATAGAGTGCACTTCTAAATTCTATGAAATTTGGACAGAGTTGTTCTAGGAGGTGCACCATAGGAAGTATTAGACCCAGGGAGAAACCTCAAGGTTGTTGAACACCTTGGAGGTAAGATTGTGTAGAGGAAGGCATAGAGATAACAAAATCACTGAAGGTTTTGTAGATATCTACCAGGAGGGCATCGAGCGAGTTCAAGGAGTACACAGGAGGAGCTCTATTTTGAGTTCAGGGAAGACATAATGTCTGAAGTTCTGTGAAAATCTACCAGGAGGGCATAGAGTAGTTGCATAGAGTGCAAAGAAGGACTCTTTTGAGTTTTGAGAGAAGAGAAGTGTCAAGGAGAGACACCCACAGAGTTACTGAATACTCTGTTAAGCTCAGTAAGGAGGGATTGAGCAGAAGGTCATCGGGAGGACACCAGATTTCCCTTTGAGGACACAGAAAGGTGAGTCCCGTAGAGGATCAGGTAAATAAATCTTAGGACGGATAACACAGTTGTGCGCAGGGACTCTGCAAGGAGTCCAGAGGTCATGAAACCTTTTGAGGTTTCAGAGTGAACAAAGCTCAGGAGGGATAGTGTTCCTAGAACATAGGTGATATCCAAAGGAATTGAGATCATAGAAGAAGCAAAGGTCGAGGCCTTTGAAACTTCAGAAAATCTCCCAAGGGGAGAGAGGAAGTTCTCAAGCTCAAGAGGGAGCACAACTATCGTTAGATCAGCTGGAGAGACAATATCTGGACCATCAAATTTTACGTCCAGACAATAGGAAGAGAAATAGATCTGAGACGTCAGATCTAGTGCAAAGGACCGATAGCCGTCGGATCTAGAGTAAGGTGCATAGAGTTTAACCTCTGGGAGGTCGCACAGAAGAAGAGCTGAAATAGACATTGGAGATGCTTCATGGAGAAGGGCCAAAAATCCCATGGACCCTCGGATCTCACAGATTTGTGAGAAGGCCAAGGCTGAGTGTCTTTTATCATTTCGACATTTCAACATTTCAAGGTTCAACATTTCAGAAATATCGATGACAAGGAGCTGGGGCACTTTGCATTGAAAACCCCAAAGTCGTGAAACGCAATGTGTCCTTGGCACAGGGTTGTGGTCACGGAAGAAGAAACCATTTCAGAGTTCGACATTTCAGCATTTCGGGGTCCGGGAGGTTGAAGGACGAAGAACCGTCTGTAGTTGGAATCGCGGAATCACGAATTCTGAAATCCTGAAAAAGTGGACTGTGGTCAGGTAGATTTCAGCATTTCAGGACCCAGGTGGTCGATAGGCCAGGATTCGTGAGACGTGGAGTCCCGACTCGTGAAATAGAGAAGCCCCGAAAACATTTGGAGGAAATAGCATGAGCCAGAGTCGTTGAGCCCGTTTCGGCATTTCGACATTTCAGGGTTTGGCAAGCAGAGGAGGAGAGATTTTGGAGTCACTGCATCGTAAACTCCCGGTTCGTGAAATCCCGAAAAGATCTGAGCCCATTTCGACATTGAGCCATTTCGAAAATTCGGGCAATGGAGTGACTAGTGGTTTGGGCTACTGTGTTTCAAACTCCCAATTACCGAAATCCTGATACAACCACAACATCATGGTCGCGTGGAGGTGAAGCTTGTATGTAGTGCTTTTTCTCATAGGTGGGGTTTACGAAGGACTTGTGGATCAAATTTTTGGGGTTCCAGTGAGGGCCCGAAAGAACTATTTCAGTTCTGTGGATTCGAAGAAGAACGATCCTGTGCGGATCTCGGCCCGAGGGTCAAGGGGTGACATCAGTTTGGTATCATAGCCACTTTCTGTCTGTAGACTTCAGGCAGAGGAAGGCAGAGTAGATAAAGAAAATACTCTGATACACATCAGTTTGGTATCATAGCAGGATTTTGCCCGTATATTTCAGGCAAAAGAGGGAGAGAGTGTTGAAGCTCTGTGATGATTGTTGCAAGGTGCAAAACAGTCAATAAATAGTCAAGTAGACTGTAGGAAAGGTTAGAAGCACTCACAGTTGCAGAGTGACAACAACAAGTTTTCCAGGAGGGCAGACAGGAACAAGAAGATGGCTACTGAAGGCCATGGACGTGGTGGAAAGAAGAACCACCAGCAGCAGAGAAAATATGAGATGGATGAAGAGCTCGCTGAGATAAGGGCAAGAATGGAAGAGCTTGCACTGTGGGTGCAGTAGAACGGAAAGACACATTGGGTGTATGAATGGCCTTTGAGGAGGAAATAAAAATGGCCTGTTCAAAAGTTGTTGGCCAGGAAACAACAACAAGAGTTGAAGAAGTGGCTGAGGAATGCTGAAAACCTCAGTGACACAGAGTTGGTTCACATCTGTGAGCCAGAAGTTGGAGAAACCATCACTGATGAGGAGGAAGAGAGATCGAGTAGAGATCTTAGAAGCTGCCAAGCGGGCAGTGAGGAATTTTCAATTTTCTAGGTAGGCAATAAGAAGAGGTCACATGATGATTTCAAAGACTGCCAGGAGGGAAGAATAGAAAATTCAGGTTGCCAGGAGGGCAATGAGATGAGATCACTGGAGGATCTCATAGATTGCCAGGAGGGCAGAGAGGAAATCCCATATTGCCAGGTGGGCAAGGGAGAGCATATGAGATTGACTGAAAGTCTCATGAACTCGGGGATGAGTTTGGATCAGAGAGAGGAGATGAGAGAGAAGATGAGCTCAAATGTGAGTTCATATCAGCAAGGACAACTGATAATGAAGGAATATCAGAAGAGCATTATGATGATTGGAGGGATAAAGGTATTCCTTCCATATAGCCCAGTTGAGGCCAGCGTGTGTGTTTCCAATGCAACAACAATAGAAAGATAGCTAACGGTGACTTTCATGATGAAGGAGAAGATGTCAAAAGATGCCCAAGGAAAAGAAGAGGAGCGAATAGTTGAGATGCTCACTCCATGGGAGAAGGAGTTAGAAATGATGGAAGATTAGTTGAACAATCTAGAACCAGTAGATGACTATCGAGAGGAGATAGTCATGCAGATGTTGGCAGAGGAACATTCCAAGGAATCACTCATAATTTTCAGCCAGGGAGATGAACAGATGATGATGACTGGAATGCCGAGGCATGAAACAATAGATGAAGGAAAATTCCAGTTTAAGAAGTAGCTGGAGGAAGCTGGAATTCAACCAACACAAGGAGAACTGGCAGAATCAAAGTTGTTAGAGAAGGAAGCTGAGTAGAAGCTCAGTGATAGGATTGCAGAATTGGAGTTTGCAGCGGAGTGGAAACTCAATTCCACAAGAGAGGAAGAATATGGCATGGGAGATCTAGTTGATCTACCCATTTGCAGAGAAGAATTGCAGTGGAGAAGACTGCATAGAGAGAGCCAGCCATGGGAGAAGTTGGATGAGATAATTGAGGATATCAGAAGGCTGATGATCAGATTAGCAGAAGTGGTCAGCAAAGGGAAGTTGAGCAGAGGAGAACCTGCCATAACAACAGGGTAGCAGATATAGCAGCAGTAGAGAAGCAGTGGAGCATATGGATAGCTCCAGAGAACTGTTTGGGATCCAGGTGGATTTCAATAGTGGTGTTGGGAAGCTCATGAGAAGGAGCTCATGATTTTTATAGCTGAGGAGTATGATGCAGGAGCATCACTCCAACATCATCAAGCTCCAGCCAGCCAACACATCAAGTGCGCATTCAATGGAAGGAGAGAGGCGCAACCCTCTTGTTTTCAAATTTTGAAAATGTATTAAATGTTTGTAAGGCTAGTAGAGCCAAGTCGTACCTTTGAGCAGGTTGTAGTTAGTGTCACCTTTAATAGCTAACATGTTGATGGGGATCTAGATCCAATTCTGATTAGATGGCCCATTCAATGTAATTCATTGTAATTAATGAGAGTTGGTGAGGATGGAGGGAAGCGCTCGAGGAGCCCCCTTTTGTAAAAAGAACCTTTGTATATGTAGGCAATTAGTCGACAAAGAGGTAGAGAAGAGTAGAAAAAATGAATAAGGGAGAAGAGAGGAAGCCTTGACTCTGTTGCATTCCAAGCTCACATTGTAAAGCGCCATTTCATATTAATACAATCATAGCAGTTTTTCCTGCATGTTGTTGTTCATGTGTTTATGAGTTCATGACTAAATGTCTTTATGTGTGATGATATGTTGTAGATGTATGTTAAATTCCATATGCATGGATAGATAGATTTTTCTATCTGTTGAGTTCTTTGATTTTAAGGTTTGGGATCTTTGTGGTTTCATGCAAGAGTGCATAACATAGTACTGTGATCTCTGAAAACCAATGCAGGAGTGAACTTCTGAATTCTATGGAATTTCAGACAAAGACGTGCCAGGAGGATGCACTAGCTGAAGTCATTAACTCAAGGAAGAATCCTCAAGGTTGTTGAACACCCTGAAGGAAGAACTGTGCAGAGGAGAGCACAGAGAGGAGAAGCAAAATTGCTGAGAATTCTGTAAAGGCTCTGCCAGGAGGGCATTGAGAAAATGCACAGGATGCATTGAGCCAATGCATATAGTGCACTTCTTAATTCTGCGGAATTTGGACAGAGTTGTGCCAAGAGGCGCACTAGAGGAAGTATTAGACCTAGGGAGAAACCTCAAGGTTGTTGAACACCTTGGAGGTAAGACTGTGTAGAGGAAGGCACATAGATAACATAATTACTGAAGGTTTTGTAGAGATCTTCCAAGAGGGCATCGAGTGAGTGCAAGGAGTGCACATGAGAAGCTCTATTTCGAGTTCAGGGAAGATAGAACATATGAAGTTTTGTGAAACTCTTCCAGGAGGGCATCGAGCAGTTTCATAGAGTGCACAGAAGGACTCTTTCGAGTTCTGAGAGAAGAGAAGTGTCAAGGAGAGACACCCACAGAGTTACTGAATACTCTGTTAGGCTCAGCAAGGAGGGCTTGAGCAGAAGGTCATCAAGAGGGCACCGGATTTCACTTTGAGGACACAGAAGGGCGAGTCCCCTAGAAGCTCGGGTAAATAAATCTTAGGATGGATAGCATAGTTGTGTGCAGGGACCCTGCAAGGAGTGCAGAGGTCGTGAAACCTTTTGAGGTTTCAAAGTGAACAAAGCTCAGGAGGGATAGTGTTTCTAGAACATAGGTCATATCCAAAAGAATTGAGCTCACAGAGGAAGCAAAGGTCGAGGCCTTTGAAACTTCATAAAATCTCCCAAGGGGAGAGAGGAAGTTCTCAAGCTCAGGAGGGAGAACAACTGTTGTTAGATCAATTGGAGAGACGAGATCTGGACCGTTGAATTTTATGTCCAGACAACAGGAAGAGAAATAGATCTGGGCCATCATATCTAGTGCAAAGGACTGATAGCTGTCGAATCTGGAGGAAGGTGCACAAAGTTTAACCTCTGGGAGGTCATGCAGAAGAAGAGATGAAACAGATGGTGGAGACGCTTCCTGGAGAAGTGCCGAAAATTCGATGGACCGTCGGATCTCACATATCAGTGAGAAGGCTAAGGCTGAGTGTCTTTTAGCATTTCGACATTTTGGCATTTCAGGGTTCGACATTTTGGAAATCCCGATGACAAGGAGCTGGGGCACTTTGCATTGAAAACCCTGAAGTCGTGAAACATGACGTGTCCTTGGAGCAGGGTTGTGGTCAGGGAGGAAGTAGCCATTTTGGATTTTGGCATTTTTGGGTCCAGGAGGTTGAAGGACCAAGAACTGTCTACAGCTGGAATCACAGAATCGTGAATTCTGAAATCCCAAAAAAGTGGACCGTGGTCAAGTAGATTTCGGCATTTCGGGACCCGTGTGGTCAAGATTGCCAGGAGTCGAGAGACGTGGAGTCCCGACTCACAAAATCGCGAAGCCCTGAAAACATTCGAAGGAAATAGCATGAGCCAGAGCTGTTGAGCCCGTTTCATCATTTCGTCATTTCGGGGTTTGGGAAGCAGAGGAGGTGAGACTTTGGAGTCACTGCATCGTGAACTCCTGGTTCACGAAATCCCAATAAGATCTGAGCCCATTTCGTCATTGATCCATTTCGGGAATTCGGCCAATGGAGTGACCAGTGGTTTGGGCTGTTGCATTTCAAACTCTCGGTTACCAAAATCCTGATACAACCACGGTGTCATGGTCGAGTGGAGGTGAATCTCGCACCTAGTGCTTGTTCGCATAGGTGGGGTTTCCGAAGGACATGTGGATCGGATTTGTGGGGTTCCAGTGAGGGCCCGGAAGAACTATTTCATTTCTGTGGATTCGAAGAAGAACGATTTTGTGAGGATCTCGGCTCGAGGGTCGGGGGGCGACATCACATATTCATTTCTTTCTTGAACATTTCTTTTATAATCCCTGCAATTTGCAACCTTATGTCCAAAATTAGTACAATAAAAATAATGACCATAAAATAAATTTGCATACCTGGGAGTGAGTGATCTTCTTTGTGGTGTAGTCCTTTTGAATTTCTACCTTGACTGATCATGATCATGATTGAAGCTTCTTTGTGTCTTGAACATGGATGTTATTCTTGAATATGTATCTTCAATAGTTTTCTTATATTCTGGTTGACCATGATTCCTTCCTTTGAGTACTTCTGCATAACTCTTTCTATTTTCTTCATTGTTCTTTTCTAGAAACCTAGAGTGCTTCTCTTCATTCTCTATAAATGATGTGGATGTTTCTGTATCTTCAACATTCTTGTTGATATTGACGATTTTACTTCTCAATGTGGCAACTTATTCTTCAATCTTCTCAACCTCTTCATCTTTCTTCATTATTTGAGACTTCATGAATTATTCTGTTATTTTTGCTTCTTCAAGATGAATTTTTAATGTGATTATTTCTTATTCAAGTACTTCCTCTTCTTGACCAAAGTCTTCCTCAGGATGGTTTAGATCATTATTTCTTTCCTTAATATGATCTTTCAATATATCCTCTCTCATTTATGTGTATTCCTTATATGATGCTGCGTTGGCTTCCAAATACTTCTTTTGATATTCAAGATTTTCTTCGATCTTTATGGATTCTTCTAGTTGAGTTCTTAAGTTCTCGATGACCTGTTGGGATTCTTGAAAAATGTGAGAAATTTCCTTTTGTTTCATTAATTCTTTCTTGAGTGACTTGTTTTCTTCTCTTAGTTAATCTAAATCACTAATCAATTCTACTTCATAATTGTCTTCCTTTTCAATTATTTTTTATGTCTCATTTCCTTCATGGAATTCTATTTCAAGATGTTTGTGTTTTTCACAATTAAAGAAAAACAACATACCTCTGGTGATTATGTACTCTTCATCTTCTAAATCTGTTTTACATGGTGAATATAATTCTTCTTGATCTGTATTTGCATCTTCTTTGGCATTTTCTGAATCTGTGATGGGTGAATAATATATGTCTTGTAACTTATCCCAAAGGTCTTTGGCTGATGAACATTTACCAATATTTTCTCTTACCGGATTAGGTAATCCTTCCTAGATGAAATCCATTGCTATTTTTTTATTCTTCTTCAATTCCTTCTTGGTTGCAGTCTTTTCCCTTTTTGAACTATCATATTCTGTAACGACTGATAGCCAAATATAATACCCTTGTGTCTGTTAAAATACTTTAGTCCTTCCACTCCATAAATCATACTTTAAACCATTTTGACCATTAAACAGTGGTACTCCATTCTCAGAATAATCCATGATCTCCTTCCATTGGTTAAAATGTTTCCTGAAGGAACCTAACTCTGATACCAATTGTTGGATTATTTAGAGGGTGATGAATCAGTAATAGAGAAATTTAATCCTTTTTAACCATAAAATGCAAGTGTTATATCAATGTAGCATTATCATCCAATAGTTGCAGAGTAAATAAAAAATGAACAAATGAGCAATCATACACATACACAATATACCAATGTTTTTACGTGGAAACCCAAAGTGAGAGAAAACCACAAAATGATTTTTCTTATATGTATTTAAGAATTACATTCATTGGAAGCACCGAATTCCTTTGTTTTCCAACTGCAACGGGAAGGAGGCATCAACCCCCTAGTTTCTTAGGCTACAACCTAAAGGAAGCTCCAACTCCCCAATTCTATGGCTACATCCAGAAGGAGGCTACAACCCCCTATGTTCTCTGGCTACAACTGGAAGGTGGCTACAACCACCTGCCCTGACGTAGAAGTAGAATGATGGAACTAATTTCACACTATCACTATGAGATATACCATTGTAACAACATATATCACTGACCTGCAACCAACCAACTTGTAACAACCTGTACCAAACAACATGTAATCAACAAGTACCATAAACAAGTACATCAACCATGCACCAACCTATACCTCAACCTGTAACATCAATGAGTGCATCAACCATGCACCAAATATGTATCGATCATGCATCAAATACACATAAACTATGAATCATCAAGATGTACCAACTTCATGAACTATACACCTCATGTATGTGCCAACTCATCAACTACTTATCTCAACCATGTACCCAACATGTACCTCAACCAAAATCCCTCATCAATTTCATCATCCAATTCTGATTTTTAACTCTATAATAGACCTGGTGTATATGATCACATACTTGCAAACCTTTCTTAACTTTAACAACAATAGACTATCATTTTCATCGAACTTTTCTTTAGTCTCACATGACTAATTTTGGATTATACAACAACCCTAACTTGCAATAATCATAACTATGTACCTGTAATGAATAAAGATATGAAAATAGTACACAATGTTCGTGAATGTATTTTATGCAATTCCTCTAGGTTTCACTACTTGGATCCTCTCAGAAAAGGAGTTATAGAAAAAATGGCATACCTTATTCAATTATGGCTTAGTCTAGAGAGATAACTTCTAGAGCGTGCCCCACACAGAATATTTTTTGTATTGATCTGAAAATTGTACAGATAATACTAAAATTTGTACTATAACCAATAAATTTGGTCTTACTAAATTTGGATCTGTTTTGACATTTTTACCCAAAACACCTGTTTTAGACTAGTTTCAAAACTAGTCACAAACCCTATTTTCCACAGAGTGTAACTCCAAAAATACAACGACCCACAAGCTGGAATTTTTATCACAAATTCTTGGATATGTTTCCTCAAAGGCCTCTCAATATTGCGGTTTGAATCATTCTAGAAAAATAGTTCTTATGAAAATGGTGATATGACCTGTAAATAACATACCTTAGAAAGCATCATCAAAATAATTTATCCTCCCTTGAATTTCATCCTTCTTTACTTCACCTTCCCTCTGAAATTCGACTTATATATCCTTTGGTTACATCAATCACTTGTATATATTCAATATGATCAAGTGTTATTAAAAATGAGAGACCCTTGCCTCTTATTTATACTTTCATGTAGCTTCCTCAAGGGGTTACCTTCTAACCATCTTAATCCACTTTCCTTATTTTAGGGCTAACCCACTTCTAACCACTTGTCCAATTAGTAATTTCTCCATTAACTTTATTATTTAAATAATTTATTTTGTATCCACTTTGAATTAAATTACACTCATCACTTCACTTTATTATTTAAATTTCCTTCTAACCATCTTAACTCACTTTCCTTATTTTAGGGCTAACCCACTTCTAACCACTTTTCCACGTAGTAATTTATCCATTAACTTTATTATTTAAATAATTTATTTTGTATCCATTTTGACTTATAGTACACTCATCACTTCACTTTATTATTTAAATAATTTATTCTTTGCAATCACTTTAACTAATTTGACCTTTTGGGGCTTCTACATGACTCATGAGGGTTCTCCAACTTCACATGGCCATAACTCTCTAACCACGAGGAGTTATGTGACGTTCCACATACCACTCGAAATGGAATGACATGTACTATCCATATAGGATAGTATTTCCTAGAAATGTATCAAAAATCATAACATTATCCATGAAACAAACTTGGGTCCATCACCCAAACCTTTGTGCTACTGGAATTTTCTACCATACTTTCTTCAAGGGTTGACATCAATGACAACCAAATCAATTAATCAACATAACCAAAGCACCTTAAATATATCTGCCAACCAACTAGCCAAAGGTCTATGTTGGTATATCCGCCCGCCAATATTACTTAAGAGTTGAGTTTGTCAGAGTTCGGGGGTCATACCAAGGGGCATGCGACCATACAGATGGCACATAAATTGAGAAATTCCACATGAATTTAATTGTAGGTGTAGGCACGTAAACCAAGACAAATTTTCTCAAGGGCATAAAAGTGTCAGACTCAGATTGAGGTGTGGAGGTAGTCATTTTTGGGTAATCGATGCCACGAATTTAGTCGCACTGTTTGTTTTCTGATCTGAGAAAAAATTTTGCAGCTTTACTCCAGAATGAGGTATACTTATGCATTTTGCCAAATTCTTTTGTTGAGTTAATAAAAATGCCTACCCATTTGAGAGCAGGACCTGGAGACATATCCCACCAGGGATGAACTATGTTATCAATTTTTTATGTTCAAATATGATGCATATGTCTCTTCATTGTTGAGTTATTCCTTCTTTGTGGTGCACTTCAATCTATTCTCATTTAATACAATTATTTAATACGTCACATCGATGAAAAGATCTGGTATCGGGGAAGGAATGGCATGGAAAGGAAAGGCATGGCATGGAAAGGCATGGCATGGAAAGGCATGGAATGGAAATGCATGGCATGGAATGGCATGGCAAGGAAATTCATGGGAAGGCATGGCATGACAAGTGAATGAAATAAAAGTGAAGGCAATGCAAGGTGAGTGAAGGAAATGAAAGTGAAAGAAAGGAACGACAAGGAAAGTAAAGGAAATGCATGGCATGGAATGGAATGACAAGGCAAGGAAAGGAATGGAAAGGCATGGAATGGCAAGGAAATGCAAGGAAATGCAAGACAAGGAAAGGAATGGAAAGGAAAGGAACGAAAAGGCATGGCATGGAATGACATGGAAAAGAAAGGCATGGGAAGGTATGGCATGGAAAGTGAAGGCAAGGAAAGTGAAGGAAAGGAAAGGCAAGTGAAGGCAAGGAAAGTCAAACAAAGGCATGGAAATTCAAGGCAAGGCATGGTAAGGGAAGGCAATTCATGGCAAGTGAAGGCAAGGAAAGTGAAATCAAGGTAAGGCAAGGAAAGTAAAGGCAAGGAAAGTGAATGCAAGGGAAGGAAAGTGAAACCAAATCATGGCATGGAAAGGAAAGGAAAGGCATGGCAAGGAAAGGCAAGGCATGAATGGCAAGGAAAGTGAAGGAAAGTGAAGGAAAGGAAAGTGAAGGAAATTGAAGGCAAGGAAAGGTATGGAAAGGAATGGTATGGAAAGATAATACATGGCAAGTGAAGACAAGGCAAGGCATGGCAAGGCAGTGCATGGAATGGAAAGTGAAAGCAAGGAAAGTGAAGGAAAGGAAAGGCAAGTGAAGGCATGGCATGAAAAGTGAAGGCAAGGTAAGTGATGGTATGGAAAGGTAAGGAAAGTCATGACAAGGCAAGGCAAGGCATGTCATGTAAAGTGAAAGAAAATCAAGGCAAGGAAAGGAAAGGAAAGTGAAGGAAAGACAAGACAAGGCAAGGAAAGTGATGGGATGGAAAGGAAAGGTAAGCCAAGTGAAGGGATGGTAAGGAAATAAAAGGCAAGGCAAGGTAAGGAAAGTGAAGGAAAGGAAAGGAAAGGAAAGGAAAGGCATGGAAAAGAAAGGCATGACATGGGTATATTTTAACAACGTTACAAATATTTTAACAACAGCAAAAATGAAGCCAAAATTATTCATTTTACATACCTAGATGGTCATTCAGGTATAACATCGGGATCACTTCTAATATTGATGATTTCCATCAAATTATTGTGCTTAGAGTAAGGAAAGAAGTATCGTACCTTTGATGAGTTATTTCTTGGCATTGTTTTTAGTTGGAGGTTTGTACAAATAACCAAGTTTGTAAAGTGGTATACGACTTGACCTAGTTTATAATATTTAAATACATAACCACCTTTCTTTCATGTTCTTTCATCCAATGTCAATTATTCCCCTTTAATAACCATATACCCAATCGAAAATTCAATTCCTTCAGAGTCTGTTATTGATCACATGAGGGTATGTTTTCCCTCTAAGAATCATTCCATCCAATAATCAGTTCCCCATTCATTATCTCTTGGGGAAACCACTGCGTATATGTTCCCTCCAAAAAATGGAGTGGAGTGCCAAAATGTGAGTCCACTTAATGACCAAAGCATAAAACATTAATTCTAATTATTCAAAATTTAATAGAAGGATTCAATGAACCTAGTAGTATGAGATTTGAGACATGATCATAATAATACTGAAATACTTGATTGGTCCTCCTCCAATTAGGATAGTTCCATAGTTATACGTTGACCAATGAGGAGTGATACATGATCTGATATATCAACCCATTTTGTTGATTCACAATCATCCCATTCATTAATACTACATGGACCACAAAAGCAAGAGAGTTTCATCATCCATATTTCAACTATTGCATTGTTTTATGTTCTAACTGAATGGAATCCACGATTTTCCTTGATTGTTTTTCATTCATACCACTGTGATCGATCTACATCAACCACCTACCCAAAATATCTATGTACATGTCCTTTCTTGTGTGATTGGTCTTCATGGGTTCCTGTTCCTTCTCCCATTACTGAAGAACGCCATTCAACAATGAATTTTGCATCTTGAATGAGGGAAGTATTATTGAACTTCATTTATTTTCCTACGTAATACTATTTTTATGCATGCAGTTGCTTCATCATTCTCCCCTTTTCCGTTCCCAGACTCAAAATAGTTCCAAATGCGTGGTACCTTTAGTTTTTTGTGTAACATACACAACCATTGAAATACATGAGCATTTTTTAACTGACATGTGAAACCATCGAACCAAATCCAATGTTGATCCATATGTATGTTCTTCTCCTTAAGGTGATTGTACAACAACTGAAAACAATGTTGTACATAGGCTAAGTCATGG
>SNQJ01S0122384.1:0-14103 GCA_010110895.2 Picea sitchensis | reverse complement strand
CGGATGAATATGGGATCGGTTGATCTCATAATTTGCCAGGAGAGCAGCGGAAGCATCCCATATTTCCAGGTGAGCAGGGATGAGCAGGTGAGTTTTGATCAGCCCGAGGAGCTGACGAAGCAGATGAGCTCAGAGATGAGTTTGGATCAGCAGGTGTAGATGATAGAAGAGGAGGATTTGAGAAGCCTTATGATGATTGGGGGAATTCAGGTATTCCTACCATTTGCCCAGGAAGAGGCAGAAATATGTGTTGCAGGTGCAGCAACAACAGAAGGAAAGCCAGCTGAGACTGTCAAAGAGGGATTGGAGCAGACTTTGGAAGCTGCCCAAACAGAAGAAGAAAATGAGCATTATGAGGAATGGCTCAACGCTTTCATCCATGAAGCTGAGGAAGCTATAGCACTGAAGCTAACAGCAGAAGAAGCAGAAGATGATGATGAGCATTCTGAGGAATGGCTCAGTATTTTAAGCCAGGAGACTGAAAAGACTGCAACATGGGAGTTTTCAACAAAAGAAGAAGGGGCAGACAACATTTGTTTTGCTGATATGTGGGAACAAATCGAAGCCCTAGAAGAGAGGGTGAAAGTGCAGAGTGTACACATCCAACAGGTGAAGTTGGATGCTAATGAAGAAGACATGGGAGATCACAGTGATCTGCCCATGAGCAGAAAAAATTTTGCAGTTGAGGAGACTACACAAACAGAGCCAGCGACTGGAGCAGCTGGATGTAGTGATCGAGGACATCAGAACGCTGATGTTGAGATCAGTAGAGACTTCCAGCGAGGAGCATCTGAGTAGAAGAGAAGCAGCAGTAGTAGCAGCGCAGAAGCAACACCAGCAAGGAGACGGAGCAGATGAACAGCTCCAGAGAATGATTTGGGATCCAGGAGGATTTCAACAACTGATATGGGAAGCTCATGAGAAGGAGCTCATGAATTTTGCAGCTGAGGAGTATGATGCAGGAGCATCTCTCCATGTCAGCCAGCCAGCCACGTCAAGCGCGTGCATTCAAGATGAAGAGAGAGGCACAATCCTCATTTAAATCCGAATTGAATGTAATTTAATGTTTATGCTGGTGAGTTGTGAACTCGTGCCTTTGTGCAGGCATTAGGTAGATCGGACTTTAATGTTTGTAAGGTTGATATCTAGATACAGATGCGGACTAGACAGACCATTCAATGTAATTGAATAGGGTAGGTAGATTGGAGGGAAGCGCTCGAACAACCCCCTCAGGTAAAAGAGATTCCGTATCTCATTTTGTGTAAGGGAGGAAGTAGGAAGAAGAGAGGTAGTTGTAGAGGAGAGAATCTGTGGGTAGAGAGAAGAAGAGAAGGAGCCGAGACCTTGTTACAGTCCGTTCTCAGGAATACCTTGTAAATACAGGCATTTGTCATATTTAATACAAAGAGCAGTTTTTCCTGCATTACTGTGTGTTAAATGAATGTCTGTGAGTGTTCTTTATGTATGTTGTAGATGTATACTCTAGGTTTGCATTTGCAGGAGTGTGTCTGATTTCAGGTGAAGGTCTTTGAGGCTTCATACCAGGAGGGTGTGACAGAACGTTGCGGGTTCTGATAGCCGTGCACAGAGGTGCATTTCTGAACACTGCGGGTTCAGACAAAGACATGTTGCAGCACATGAACTGGAGTCAACAACTCAGGAAAGACCTCAAGGTTACTGAATACCTTGGAGGCAAGGCTGTGTATGAGAGACACAGTTACAGACAGAATCTCTGAGGAGTTCTGTAGAGATCTTCCAAGTGGGCATCGAGCATATGAACAGTGGTGCATTTGGAAGAACTCTGTTGTGAGTTCAGACAGAAGAAATAGAATCACTGAGGATTCTGAGAGCTCTGCCAAGTGGGCATTGAGAAGGTGCATAGGGTGCACAGAGGACATAATTGTTGAAAGTTCTGTGGAAGGATACTCTTCCAGGAGGGCATAGAGACATTGTGTAGATAGGCACAGAGAAGAGGAGAGAACTCTTTGAGTTCTGGAAATTAGAGGAAGAATCCGCTGAGGGATCTTCACAGGGTGGCTGAACACCCTGCAGGCTCAGCAAGAGGTTGCTTGAGAAGAAGGATAGCCAGAAGGCCATCCAAATTCTCCATCTAAGGGAGAAGGGAAGAAGGAAAAAATCCCTTAGGGGTCTGAGCGTATGAGAAGCTCAGGAGAGGTAGCACTTGTGTGCGTGAAGACTCTATCGAGGCGCAGGAGTTGAAGAATCCCTTGAGGATTCAGAAGTGAAAACTCAGGAGGAACAGTGTTATCAAGAGCACAGGTGAGGACTCAATTTCGTAGAGCTCGCAGAGGAGGAAGAAGGAAAAAATCAAGGCCTTTGAGGAATAGGAAATTATTCCAAGTCTGGGAAGAAGTGCACAAGCTCAGGAGGGAGCACAGTAGTTGTCCGATCAGATTACGAAGAGATCTGGACCGTTGAAGATTTCTACGCCCAGGAGACGCACAGGAGGAGTGCACGGGAGAAATGATCTGAGCCGTCAGATCTTGAGTGGAGAATCCGACAACCATTATATCTTTCAGGAGTTGCGAGGGAGTTAAACCTCACACAACAGAACAGAAGCGAAGTCCCGAAAGGATTGACATCCATCGGGATATCGACACTCAGGATATCGGAGTTCTTGAGGTTGAGGGAGTCGAGACACTTCAAGTCTCGAAACAATGAGATTGGATCAGGGTCGTCCATCAGTTGGGGATACGTGGCGGAGATCCAGATGATCGAAAGAAGTCATGACAGAAAATTCAAGACGGAGCATCAGAGTTCGGCATTTCACGAGTCCTGAAGACGAGGCATCCGGGACATCAGAAGTTTTGAAATCATGAGAGAAGACCAGGACCGTCCATCTTGAAGGGACGTGTGGCAGTGAGCAAAGCCTTCAAGAAAGGTACCGATAGGAGATCCACATCGGGAAATCGAGC
Source organism: Picea sitchensis (assembly GCA_010110895.2). Lineage (NCBI taxonomy): Eukaryota > Viridiplantae > Streptophyta > Pinopsida > Pinales > Pinaceae > Picea > Picea sitchensis. The sequence goes on along the minus strand of SNQJ01S0122384.1, from coordinate 11,167 downwards.
ATCGGGATATCGAGAATCTCGTGGACATAGGGTTTATGCATTTCGGCATTGCGATGTCCGAAACCCCGAAAGGAGGTAATGCTGCAGTCTTATGAGGACTAGTCACATCGACTAGGATCCTAGCCAGGAGGGCTAGTGCGTAAAGAGTGCATTGGGAATCGGAGGATCAGGGATCCGGAGGACGAGAGGCCCCATACACTCTGACATTCGAAACCCTAAATCCCAATCGAAATCTAGGAATTCTGTCATATGAAAGGGAGGTCACGTGGACCACGAGTCTAGCCCGGAGGCTAGTGGAAGTTAAAGTGTATCGGGAATCAGAGAATCGAGGATCCCGTGGAGAAAGCGTCCATGAAATTTGGCATTGAGAAGTCCAAATTCCCGAAGGAATATAAGACTGCGGTCTTATGAAAAGTGGTCACATGGACCAGGGCATAGCCAAGAAGGGGCTAAGGCCGGAAGGGAGTGCATCGGTAAATCGGTAATCGAGATATCGCGGGTACGGAGGTTCTTGACATCGACGAACAAGAAACCCCGAAGCCAATGGTATATTTTCCCTGTTAAGGAAAGGGCAGCAGCCGGAGTACAGAAGGCCGTGAGGAAAGATAAGGACCCGTGGATTGGGTTTTTAGCAGAGATTCCATGAAGGAATCGGAAGAGCCGCTTCGGCTCATGAATGAATGAAAACGATCCTGTGAGCAGGAGCGCACGTGGTGGTGGTCGCGAAAGTATCGTCCTGCATCAATCATCGCTGTTGTACTCAAGCCATCATCACTTTTGTACTTTCCATCAATGACAAGCATATGTTGCTTGTTAAACATTTTCCAACACTTGTGTCGAGGCTATCTCTTCTATGAGAATACTTTCTAAGGGTTTTGAAATTTCATTTCAAGAGGTGAGATGTTTTTTGTAGCTAATGATGTTTTCTTATGATCTTGCTAACAATTGACTGGGACAAGACACGTCAGGATGCATTATGGTATTTAGAACGAGACTTCTTACCAATTCTTTTAAAAGAATCTACAAGGTTTCTAACAATATGATGACTTGTTTCTACACTTTTGACTGTTTTAATGCCTAAAATTCTCTTAAGAGTGGTCAAACTTTTAGATTTTAACAAAGATAAAAATAATTGACATTTAGCAGCATCGTATTTTGGTTCAAAATATTCTTGAATGATTTTATAAGAGTGATAATGAATAGTATGTTTATGTAACTTACCTTCAAGTGAAGCTAGACCACTTTCATCGACTTGAATGCATTTAGGAGGAGTTCTTCACCATGCAGTGATCAATATAGGTAGGGATGATGAACCCCTATTCTGGCACTCTTGACCTCCCTGTTGTGGAGTTAACAATGTTGCAGTTCTTTCCCCTTCAATCATTGACAGATCAACTATGGGAGGAGAGTGTACATGGGATTGTATAGTTTATGGAACATTTGACTATCCAACAAGGGATTGCACCACAAGACCTTCTTCACCACAACGGTGTACACCAATTTATTCTCTAATTTTATCCATTTTATAATCATCTCCAGGAAAATCCTCCATCATCTGGTCATTCACAAAAAAAAATCTTGATGATATATTGTTCGGATTTCTCTCTAATGAACTCTTTCTCTTTTCTTCTGGTGATGGAGGAGAAACAATAGCGACATTTATTCCGCTAGAAATTGGATTTCCCTTTGCTGAAAGCCTGTGCTTTGACATACATAACTTTCCTTTTTCTCTTTCTTCTTCTACCTTTTCGATTAGTTTCTTTTTCCTCTAGGAATTTCTTTCTCAAATCCGGTGGTTCCCCATGTTTAAAGATAAAAATTGGCTTCCAAAAACCCACCATAAATTTTTCTTTATATTATGTAATAAGGCACAACCAAGTGGAGAAATTTGTTTTTGTATTACAAAATAAGACACATATAATAATTCTAATTCCAATTCCAATTACACTTGGACACATTTTTCTTCCAATTCAAGGAAGACACAAGAAGATACAAACAACAATTCCAATTGAACTTGGAAAAATTTGTCTTCCAATTCCAAGAAGACACAAGATGAAACCAACAATTCCAATTGCACTTGGAAAAAAATTCCATCCAATTCCAAGTAGACACAAGAAGATACAAACAACATTTCCAATTGATTTTGGACAATTTTTTCTTCCAATTCCAAGAAGACACAAGTAGATACAAACAACAATTCCAATTACACTTGGAAAAGTTTTTCTTCCAATTCTAAGAAGACACAAAAAGATACAAACAACAATTCCAATTGCACTTGGACAAATTTGTCTTCCAATTCCAAGAAGACACAACTATATACAAACAACAATTCCGATTTCACTTAACAAATTTATCTTCCAAATTTTCCTACAATGGTCTATAAATAACACAAAAGTATCTATGGATCTAACAAGAATAATAAAATAAGTAAAACCTATCTATGTGGGTTTTTTTTGTTTGAAGTTGTCGTGGATTTTTCCGTCCATGAGATATATGAGGTGGGGTGTTATTGGCACCAAACAATGCCTAGCAGGAATGTGCGCACATTCCTAGAACACATGCACACTAAATCTCATGCGCTTTCTAGGAATGCACATGCGTTCCTACTGAGCATAAACGACCAACAACTACAACTTAGTCAAGTCATAAGAGTTTGTGCGTTCTCTTAATGCAATGGATATAGAATTTAATATACACCAAACCTATTTATGAATAAATATGTATATGGGTATGGGGAAAACTAAGGCCTAAGGGGTTAGGATTGAAAGTGTTTTCAAGGATAAAGCAATGGTTAGAGCACTAAGATGTGGGTGTTGTGGGTGCAAGGGTTGTACACAAGGTATATGCATAGTGCACTCAGGGATCAAGTGATGAGATGGTTAAGGATTGAATATATAGGTTATGCCTAGGCTAGATGGAGCTAAGGGGGTCTATGTCATGAGATGCTACATCAATATCTAGGTCAGCGTCTAAATCTAGATCTATCTCTATGTGGTGGTCTAGGTCATGGTCTACGTCCAAGCTGGGTCATTTTCTAAATATATCTCTAGATCTATGTCATGGTCTAGGTCGTAATTAGTATAGGTATATGTCATGATCTACATCATGGAATGTCATTATAGGTCTAGGTCATGCTCTAGGTCTTTCCATGTCTATGTCTTTTCCTATTTCTAGGTTTAGGTCTGATTCTTAACATGTCTAGGTCTAGGCCATTTCTTTCCTTATGATGTAGGGAGTGTTGTGGGTGGGAAATCCCTCCTATGGAATTAACATTTAAGGGCTCTAATCATGCATGCAGAAAATGACCATTTAAGGGCTCTAATCATGCATGCAGAAAATGACCATTCAAAAGGCCTCTACTTTTCCTATTCTCCCAACACAAAACCCCAAATTCATGCAATACAAAGGTGTAAACAATATTTGGTAACTCTACCTTAAATCCTTTGTTTGATGTCGATCCCTTTGTTTTCACTCGCTCCTTGATTGCAATCCTCCTCCCAAAGATGACCTACATTCACACGTGAACAAACAGAGAGATGTGAACATGCATTTCATATACTAATTGTTGGGTTAGTTGTTAGATGTGACAATATCATAAAATAAATACATGACTTGAACACATGATATGGTGGGATGGAAAAATTATTCCTTTTTTTATTAATCTTCACAAGAGTAAGCTTACAATATGTGGTTGGCACTGCTCCTCGAAATTGGTCCTGGGATCCTCTTCAACTGTACTCCAACTTCTTTTCTCTATACTTTTCTTTGCACAAGGATGGCTAAAGGTTGGGATAAAAGGAATGTCAAATTGGGTAGAGTTTCTTTACTATGATTTTCCTCCTTTCAAATGGGACCCCTACCCCTTCTTTTATAGACTAGAAAGAGCAAAGTATTTGGTCAAATGATCATCCATGCATGGCCGAAAGGTTTAGTTAACTTACCCAAAGTTGTGTGTTTCGTCAACAACTTTCCTTTTTTTGTGCTTTTGTAGGTACACACGGGTTGTAGTGAGTTAGCTGGCATATACACACGTGAGGTAATGGAGTAGGGCACATGTGCCTTTAAAAAGGGTGTTTTTAAGAAGAGTTGTTCAGTGATGGCTTCGCAAAGAAGGACTATGAGATGACCTGATGCTAGGTAAGCATGTCTTGTGAAAATTAGGGTTATAATAGATTCCCCCTAATGTGCGAGGTCAGAAGAGCATCTGATGGTCAAAATACATTATCAATCTTCACCAACGTACCAAACCAGTGAGCCCAGGGACCCGAAATCGGGAGGTGCCATCTGCAAAATAACAATTGTCTCACCGAGGCAGGAATACCCATGCTCGGGATGAAATAAAATCATGGCTGCCAATCAAATACACTGCAAGTCCATTTCATATAACTATATAAAGTGTAGCCACGAGCAATACACAACGGATCTACATCTCGAAATAAAAAAGATATACATGTATAGTATCCATCTTCTAGAAGATGAGAAGGCCCGATGGCTGGAGATGATGTCTTCAGAGCTCGAGCAACAACTTCAAAATCTTCAAAAATTGGGTAGGAGTGTAATATGAGTGTACAAATTCACTACCCAGAGGTCTTCGACGACTCGTCGACCATGGACTAGAGGATCTTGATGATCAGACTGGAGGCTTCATTGATTTAAAACAAAGACTTGATTGGAATTTTGGGATGGCCAGGCATGAGGGCAAGAGACAAAATGCAGAGAGGTCGACTCAGGATTGGTAAAAGATTCCCTTGGATAATAGCACGACAAAATATGAGACTCAGGTGGCATGCCATTGACATAAGTTCACGATGTAGGAGGCAACACAAATTCTCCATATGTTTGGAAGAATAACCAAATGGAGGAGGACACGACTCTATGTAGCGAGAAATAGATTCCTAAGGTCATATTAAATCCCAGGGCTTGACGAACAAACCAAAATATGTGCTTTATCCAAGGGTGACTCATTGTGCTGCCAATAAAAATAAAATACTTTTCCCTTCCTCTTTTTGGGGTATATTTGATTTTGTTTTCTTTTTGTCTTTTTTCAATAATTTTGTAAAAAGAATAAAATATTGTTACGTTACAAAGGAGGAATGAGTGTCACAAACATACTAGTTCCAGGCGCAAGGACAAGAATGATGTTCAGATAAAGGATACTCGGAAAAATCCCTCAAGGGGTCAAGGTGTCAAGATGCAAAGACAAAGTTCTACAAGGTTTGCGTGATAAGGCATGCTTCAGATGGTTCAGTTGAGAGAAACATGGAGCCGGCATTAGGCCACAGACGTAGTAATGCAAATGCAGTTAACAAGACACAATGATAACATCCTTCGATGTAAGTTTAACGAGCCCATAGAAGGTAAGATCGGTTGTTTTTCATGTTTAGAGAGTCTGAGAAAACATAAAAGGAGACTCCACTGTGGTATCTTTTTCGAAAGTAGTATAGTCGGTTCGAAAAAGGGGTAAATTAGCACCGAAAAGACGTCTATTGAAAATTATTTTAACAAGTGTGATAAAGACAAGATCACTCGACAATTTTTTCATTTTTAAGGAGTTTGAAAAAATATTAACTATGGACTGCATCAGGAATGTTCTTCTGGACCATTTTAACGAGTGTGAAAGAATAAGGTCACTCGGTGATCTTGTCAATTTTAGGGAGTCTGAAAAGAGCTTAACTATGGATTCTGTGGGGGTTCCTTTTTCGTAATTTTAGTCCCTCGGGCCTGAAAAAGGGTTAAAATTATACTTGAGAATACTCTTCTAGAGACCGATGCCCCTAAAGTATACCTTTGTTCGTATAGTTGTCCATCCGGACCGAAAAAGGGGTAAACTACCGCCAGACAGATGTGACTTCAAATTCTGGTTTAGCGAGCGTGAAAGGAAACAAGATCGCTCAACAATATTTTCATGTTTAGAGGGTTTTAAAAGGGCTTAAAAGAAGACCCATTATGTTTTGGGAGTCTTGCGGGTGAGGTCAAGAGTGATAAGGAATCATGCAAATGAGGCTCAAACTCGTAATCAGGAAAAACTTATATGGACTCCTGAACCTATAGTCGTTAGTGACAGCATGGACACCAAAATGTAAATAGGATCTACATAGGGAATCCATGTTAGGGTAGGCTCTACAACTAAATTACGAAACTTCTAAAGAATCAATGATGGGTTCTTGTCGCAATTTGGTGGGATCGATCCTATGGAAAATCGGAAAAGACAACAAGATGCAGGAAGTAGAGGTGGAATCCTAACTTAAATGCAACGAGTTGAAGAAATGACTTTTTACCAAAGGACCTTCAAAACAACCCAAATATCCAAAAAGTTTCCAAATGCCCAAAGTAACAGTTCTCTTGACAATCCAAAGAAAACTCTTGAACCATGCTAAATGATTTTTAGTTTAGAAAAAATGACAAAAAGGGTCTAAAAGATGACAAAAAGAGGCCAAAAAGTCTATAAATAGAAGCTGCCAGCTCATTATCACCATTGTTAACTGAGAAATTGACTGTGGAGTCAAAAACACCCCTTTGTTAAGAGAGTTGATTCCGAAATATTCAGTGGACGAAATGAGCTTCCGATTGGATCAAGTTTGTAATTACTACCCCCTCTTGCAATTTAATTATTTCTTTATGCATTTAAATTCATTTTTTGGAGGGGCGTCGACCCTTTAAAAGGTCGGCCCTAAGTCCATGCAGGCTGTCTTATGACAACCCGAGTGTACACACAGGTAGCATAAAAACTGCACGTGTGTACATGCTACTGCTAGCATTACAGCCCGCGTGGATCCTTCATTTAATGTAAAAAAATTAAAAAAGAAAGAGTTCACCCTCCTAAAATTGGTTTTTTTCATGATGTATGTTCACTGGAGGGAAAGAGAGCATGAGGATATTAGTTAATTGGTTGGGGAGGACCCTAATGTTGTTGCTACATTAACGTAATGTGGGTTGTTAAAAAAAATTCTATGTCCTTTCATGTGAGCACAACCTAGGCTATTGAATGCCTTGGTTGATTATTGGCATCCCGATGTAGAGGCCTTTATGCTAGAGGGGTAGTCATTGGTTCCAATGACAGAGGATATATACTTTCTAATTGGCCTCTCTAGGAGAGGGGAACCAGTCAATTTCCATACTTTTCCCTCCAGGCCTCACAACATATCAGAGTTGATTGGACTCCATTGTGAGATGGGTACAGACAGAACGTGCTCGCAAGTACCGATAAGCAAGATCTTAGACTTATCACTACAAGTGATAGTGTTTCTCATCGGGAAGATTAATGGGTCTATGGCATTGCGTCAGGCTTCCTGTGCACAAATGAATTGTGCAATTCAATGCTTAAATTCACAATTTTTTTACTGGAGCACCACATTACCGGATTGTATGAAGAGGCATCTAACGGGTTGTTGGTTGCGGAATCAGAGGAACTTTAGGTTTGGAACGATTCTTTTCTCTTTCTTCTTTGAAAGAGTGCCCATTTTCAACCCTCGAGAGGTGGTACAAGGGCACCAGGCCTCTCTTCCCACGTTATGCAGATGGGCGGTGTTGTTGCCGCGACAGGGGGGGAAGGACCATTGAGGCCTTTGGTGATAACTTTTTTGCTTGGTTGTCGCGATAGATCTCGATCATAGAGGATTACACCTATGCTAGGATTGACTTCTCAAGAGATACTGAGATATCGGTTCCTCCCGACGAGGAGCGAGGAGAGATGGGTAAGCTTTCTTTTTTGTTGTTTTTATATATATAATTTTTTTTTTATATACCAAAGTACCTGATAGATATGTGTCTATCATGTGCAGATGTGGGGCCAGTGTGACCAATGGACTATGCAAGGAACAGGTGATGTCCTCGGCCAGAGGCCGCACTAGCCACAACCAGCGGGCCAACAACAACAGGAGGGCCTCTAGCCGGTGAGGCTGAGAGAGTTTTGAGATGAGTAGAGAAAAAATTTACCTCGCTCACTCATACAGTCCCCATGGAAGAGATCGAGGATCTGTCACCATCTATGCAACCTCATGTGGTGGGGGCACCACGGACATGGGTCTGGATTTTTTGGTGTTTGGAAAATGTTGTTGACTATTATAACTGGGCCCACAGGCCCCATCCCCAGTTAGGCTGGAATTTTTCGTGCCGAGGGAACTACTTGTATATTTTTGAGGGCATAAGCCCTATGAATCGTTACTGGTCATATTTTGAAGCGCTTGTGCCCACCCATGTACTCTAATATTTTGATAATATATATGGATTTTTATGTCTTTTTATGTGTTTATGGAATACATCTACTTTACAAATGTATTTACATGTGTGTGTGTGTTTATTTTTCTTTACATGTGTGTAATATGCCAATCTAATATATGATTAGCTAGGGTGTTTGTAACTTGATTCAATTTCCTAGGAATATGGAAATACGTAATGTAATCAAAGATTTGTTCTAAGAGACGTACCCTAAGGAACCGTAGGTGTAGATTAGGATCATAAATGTGGTAAACTCCACTTAACTGAGACACAACCACCTGAGCATCTAAATATACCCGGAGGAGGGAAATACCATGTGACAAAGCGTCACGTAGCAACTCTAGAACTGCACTGTATTTGGCAACATTGTTTGTGGTGTAACCTAAACAGATACCTCCTGAAGATAAAAAATGTCCTTGAGGTGTGTAAATTACCCAAGTTGTGGAAGAAAGCCTTCGAGTGTGTTGGCTTATGCCATCCACAAACCGAACGAACACCTCTGATTCACTTGACATCTGCCACAGTGAAAAATATGACATCAAAATGACACGTCCATAAAACCAAAAAAGGTAAGAAACTAAAATGCAAAATGTACAGGAACTATACATATGTTACAAAAAGTTACCCAAGGTGACCTACCTATGAGTAATACTTCTTGAGGTAGAGCCCATTTCTAGGTTCCACCAAAGCATTTCCCTCAAAGTCTACCAGACGATAAGTGCCCTTTTTTAGAACCACTTTTACGATGAAAGGTCTGAACCACATGGGTTTGAACTTGCATGCCTCCGGGGGGTACTTACCTTGGTCATAGACCAGGACAAGGTCACCTTCCGAGAAAATATGAGGATGAACGGACCAATCATACTGACACTTGAATTTTTGTTTGTGAGCCTTGTTAGCCAAGGTTGCATCTCAACACAACTCACTGAGCTGCTCGAGGTATAATAAACACTCTTCAAGAGGTGAAGTGTCTGGAAATAACTATACTACCAACTTGAGAGACAAGATCTAGAACTCTATAAGAAAGACTGCTTCCAACCCGTAAATGAGCTGAAAAAGTGAGAAACTGGTTGCATTCTTAACATACATTCAATAGGCCCATAATGTCGAGTATAACATCAAATTCCAATTTGACTTGGTCGAATTAATCGTTCATTGTAGAATGGTTTTAAGAGATTTATTTACAGCCTCCACTTGACCATTCTCTTGAGGGTAGTAGGGTGATGAGTGTTCTTTCCTCAACCCAAGATTTTATGTTAACTCAGTCATCATTGTGTTCTGAAAGTGACTTCCATGGTGAGTGGAAATATCTCTTGGGACGCCGAATCGTGCTATAATATGGTTAAACAAAAAGAGGGCAGAAGTCTTGCCATCATCTTTGAATGTTGGCATAGCTTCGACCCACTTGGTGAAGTAGTCTACTACTACGATTATATAATGGAGCCCCCTTGTCGAAGGAAGGTCGCAGGTAGTGTAATAAATCCCCCACTTGGTGAAGGGGCCAACGCTGATGACAGGAAACATGGGAGAAGGATGTGCCCTCATCTTCCGTGAGAATATTTAACATGGGTGGCACTTATTGACTGATGTGATACAATCTTTGATTAGTGTCGTCCAGAAGTAACCGGCTCGTAAAATATTTTGGGTTGTTGCCAACCTAGACAAATGACTGCCACATGCTCTAGTATGGAAATCGTTAAGAACAATTTCTTCTTCTTCATGAGTGAGGCACCGACGAAGGATGAAATCTACACCTCGACGATACAGACTATCTTCGATTATGAGATAGATCTTGGCCTGATGGTGTATACGGCGACGCTCATCATGAGAAGCAGAGGCGGGGCACTTAAAAGTTTGGATATAGACAAGTATATCTCCATACCATGGGTCCGAAGATTCTATCAAAACAATGTCTCCTTGAATAGGCGACTCTTCAGGCATAACAACACTTGACTCGACCAGAAGTTTCGAGATGAATTCCGCAAAGACCAGTGACTTTTTGGACTTCTTCAAAACGAAATCTAAGTCAAATTCCTAGAGGGAAACTATCCACCTGTTGATATTTCCGCTGATTACCCGTCGTGTCAACACGTATTGAAACAGATTCACAATGGCAATGACGGTGGTCTTGCGAAACAAAACATAATGACAGAACCGTTGGACAGCATGGATTGGTGCCAACGTAATTTTTTCTATATGAGAATAATTGAGTTCTAGTCTAACCAGGCCTTGGCTCAGGTAATAAATCACATATTCTGAGAGAAAATCATCCTCTTGAACTAGGACCATGCTGATGGTTGACTCTACTGCAGCCAAGTATAATAAGAAATCTTTTTTATAATTGGGTGGTCGAAGCAGAGGGGCAGTTGTGAGGGCATATTTCAACGCTTCGAAGGAGCATTGAGCGTCATCATCCCAATGAAAAGGAATGTATTTCTTCAGTAAGTGCATAAATCCCTTTGTGATCTCGGCATAGTTTGCGATGAAATGCCGCAAAAAGTTCATTTTTCCCTGTATACTCTAAAGTTGAAGGATTGTACGTGGGGGAGGCAACTGAACTATTGCCTCAACCTTGAGAGGATCGAACATGATCCCTGTTGTTGAAACTATGAAACCTAGCAGATGACCCGACGTCACGCAAAAATTGCATTTGTTGGGATTCAAGAAAATTCGGAAGTAGCGACATCGTTCAAAGATAGATCGGAGGTGCGTGGGATGATCAGTTCTCTTACGAGATCGTGATGCTAAATCATTTAATTAGGCCTCGACAATATGTTTGAGATCCTGGAAAGCAAAATACATAGCCCGCTGAAAGGTAGCTCCAACATTTTTCAAACCAAAAGGCATCTTATGATACGCGAATGTACCCCATGGACAGATGAATGTTTTTTTGTATTGGTCTTCGGGTTTGATTTGTATCTAATTATATACCGAAAAACCATCCATGAAA
>SNQJ01S0122381.1:13490-26893 GCA_010110895.2 Picea sitchensis | reverse complement strand
CTCCATAAAGCGTCTTCCCGTGAGAGATTTCACCATAAGGGGACCACTTTGGAGTTCATCCATATTTACTTCTTATCAACCATGAAAAAACAATAATGAGTCATATTCACATCAAACACTATTGGGTCCATTACCCAAACTTTTGTGCTACGTGTCTTTCTTCAAGGGTTGACATCAATGACAACCAACCTTAATCAACACTCACCTCCTTTGTCTGATCTCAAACAATTGATTTTTAAATTAATTTCGTTTTCAACCAAGGCTTTGAATTCTTTGAACTTCTCAAAATATTTAGATTTTTCTTTTAGGAATGTAACCCATGTCATTCTAGAATAATCACCAATGAGAAACATGAAGTGATTTTCACCTTGTAGACCTCGTGTTCTTGTAGGCCCACAAAGATCTGTATGAACGAGTTCCAATGGCTTTGTTGTTGAGTACTCCTTTGATTTAAAGCTTGTTCTCATCTATTTTCCATGTTGACATTGCTTGCAGAGAGTGTTTGAAGGTTTAACAATCTTTGGCATGTCTCTCACTGCTTGTTTAGTGTCATTTTTTACCAGATTATTGAAGTTCATATGACCCATTCTTCTATGCCATAACCAAATTTCATTTGTTTTTCTCATATAACACTTTTCTGCCTGGATATCATTGAGGATAAATACATTATTTGATGTTCTATAGGCACTTTCCACTAATATTCCCGAGCCTTCCTTGCTTGTTTCACAACCTTAAGAATTAAATGTGATATTGTGTCCTTGGTCACACATTTGACTAACACTGAGAAGATTGTGTTTCAGACCATCATTGTACTAGACATTTTATATTTTAGTCTTTCCATTATTGAGATTTAGAGTACCTTTTCCAACTATCCTTGTGGTATCATCACTTCCAAATGTCACATTGCCTCTATTAACTTCTTTCAAAGTGAGAAACTTGCTTTTATAACTTGTCATGTGGCTTGAACGTCCACTGTCAATGTACCATTGGTTTCCTTTGTTTTGAGCATGAAGGACAGTTTTCACAATCATAGATTCCTCCTCCTTCTGCATCTCTTGTTCCTACTTCCTTTTCCAAACTCCTATGAGTTCTTTATTTTTTTTGACAAGGGTATCCAAATCCTTGTTTTGTCTATGAGTTTCCACAAGGTCACTTCTACAAAAACATGCTTTGTTCCCATAGGTTTTGCATTTATAGCATACAACATTGTAATCAAATAAAGGGGCAAATGAATTATAGTTTTTGTTTGAGAATCCATAAGCATTCATGTCTTTGTTCCATACATGATTATTTCTTGTATGTGTTCTACAATCTATTGCTATATGACCAAAATGATTACAACAAAAGCAATATCCAAAGAAAGAATATTGGTACCAGTTCATGTGAGGCCACCTTGGTGGGAAATAATTTTTGAATTTGTCCTTATTGTACTTAGGAGAAATTCCAACTTTCCACATAACATTATTTTCTTTCTTCTTCTTGTCTTCATCACTGATGGAACTTTTGAGTACATTAACATAGCTTTTAGATTTTTCTTCATTTGCTTCCTTTGATGGCCCTACAACTTCTGGATCCTCTTTGGTGGTTATCTCACTCTTATCATAATCAAGACCCATCTTAATAAATGGTGACCTTTGACAATTGATTACATGATTTAAGGTTTTGGCATTCTTTTCAAACTTCAAGCTTTTGTTCAACTGAGAAGTTGAATTTTCCAAATCCTTTCTTAAGGAAACAAGTTCAACTTATAAATTCTCACAATTTTCTTCCTTTTCCTTCAGTTGTATTCTCACCACTTCTTCTATCCTTCTTGCCTCTTCTAATTGAACTTTTAGGCTTATGATAATATTTTTTGATTCTTCAAGTCTTTGTGACATTTTGTCTTTTGAATCACGATCCTCTTCTTCATATTTATGCAACTGCTCCTTTTGTTTCAAATTCTTTTTCCTTAGCTTCTTTATTTCGCTTAAGACACACATGAGTTCTTCTTCAAGATCCACTTCTCATTCCATTTCAACATTTTCCTATTCTTCTAAATCCATCATTTCTTTGTTTCATCAATCTTTGTTTCAATTTCCATAAAGAGATTTTCTTCTCTATCACCATCGAATCTGTTTTCATTGCTTTCTTCAGATGAGTCATTGACCCCTTTTGAGTAGAGGCTTTTCTTCTGCTTATAAGAGTTCTTCTTCTTTTCATGCTTTTCCTATTTGTCGCTATTTTTGTGTTGATGATGTTTGCTCTTTACGTTATAGTCTTCTTCATTATCACTCTTTTCATTTTTGACATATGGACACTTAGCAACAAAATGTCTTACTTGTCCATAGTTAAAACATTTAAAGGGAAACTTACCTTTTTATTTGCTAGATCCCTTTTTGAGTTTCTCACAAAATTTTCTTCCTCTGCGTCCGATTCACAATTGGAACAATCACTTGATTTGTTCTCTTTGTTCTTCATCTTCTTTGAGGCTTTGAAAGTTGCTTCCCTTTTTTGGTTTTTCCTTTTCAGTCCTCATTTCATATGAACTAAGGATCCCATGCAATTCATCCATTGTTAATTTATCAAGATCCTTTGTTTCATCAATGACGAAAACCTTCGCATGAAATATTAAGACGAGTGACCTCAACACCTTTTACACAATCATTGATTCTGCAACTGTTTCTCCAAGTCCTCTGATGGTGTTAACAATTTCATCCACAGAGAGGAGATAAGATGCAACATTTTCTTTGTCTTTCATCTTCAGACTCTTGATTTGTCTTCTATGAGTTTGAAGCTTATCCTTCTTGACCTTGTCATCGCCTTGTTGGATGTTTTGAAGTTTGTCCCAAATTTATTTTGCTGATTTGCAATGCATTACTTTAACAATCTCTGATTCTGACAGTTCACACAAGATGGCGTTCATGGATTTTGCATCATTTTCACTAGCCTTTTTCCTGACCATATCTGTTGGTGGAGTTGTCAGGGCTATATAACCAGTCATGACTGATTACCAAATATTAAAACCAAGGTCCATTAGATATGTTCGCATCCTTATACTCTAGAAGGAGTAGCTTGTTCCGTCAAACAACATAGCCCTGTTTGTAGAGAAACCTTCATGACCGACCATGTGTGCTCCCAAGATCTACCTTCGAGTGGTTAGACTGTTTCCAAAGGAACCTTCTCTGATACCAATTGTTCAACACACACTTATACTAAGAGGGGGGGTGAATCAATATAAGGCTATCTTTTTATTTTTAACATTCATAAACCATAATGAAGCAATCACATAAATGTAACAACTAGAAGAAACAATATTTAACGTGGAAACCCTTTTAGGAGAAAAGCACAATTTTTATTTTATTTTATAAATTTGTAGGCACCAACCTATGGTTATAAATGTTTGTAGGCACCAACCTACTAGAGACACCAATCCCCACTGATATTTGTAGGCACCAACCTACTAGAGACACTGATCCTCTTTGTTGTTTGTAGGCACTGACCTAATGGAGACACCAATCCCCACACCTGTTTGTTTTGTAGGCATGAACCTACTTACAAGTTTATAGGTTCTTCATATGCATTTCCTTCACTGGGCTGCTTGATGCTTCTGTCTTTACCAAATCTTCTCTACGCTTGTTACTTCTACTTTCATCAGATTTTCTCTAGGCTCGCTACTTCTGCTTTAGCTCTGCCTTTACCAGATCTTCTTGCTTCTTCTTCTACTTCTGTCTTAGTTCCTTTGCAATTTTTACTTGCTATAATTCCATATCTATTTTCTATAACACTAGATCCGATCTTCGCTAATATTTAATCGCCGCTCCTTGAATGATATGCAATTGTCACTCCTCAAATAATATGCATAATAATATTACATTTTCACCCACACACTTTATTTCTCACAATCCTCTTCTCCTTTTATTCTTTACCATTAGTTCTATATGACAAGTCATGTTCATTTGAAAAGACATGAATTTTATTAAATAAATAATTAATTCCCCCGCCTTTTTAAAAAAAATTATTTTTCAACATACCATGGGTAAAATACCACCATAGGTTTTAAAACCCTGTGCAAATACCATGTGCACTTTTACTCCACATTCACTTTTACCTTTTTTACTCCACTTTTATGTAACTTCATTTCTAATCCATTTTAATGTTTTACTCCACTTTTAAGTAACTTCATTTCTAATCCACTTTCACGTAACTTCATTTATAATCTACTTCCACCTTTGTATTTATTAAAGTCACATTTCCTTTGAATATTTATATATGAATACTTACTTACCTTTGACATCAATGATAATAAGTTATTCGACAATCTCCCCCTTTGTCATTGATGAAAACCTTGTACTAAAAAACACTTAATCCTCCAGAAATAGAAAGAATACTCCCTTGTTTGCAACTCCCCCCCTATTTGTAATTCTCATCCCCATGTCTACAACTCTCCCATGTATGTAAATCTCCCCCTTTGACATCAATGTAAAATGTATGCTCCTCCTGAGTTGTGCTTCTTTATTGATGAGATGAGAGGGATATCACTCTCAGCTTCTGTATGAGATATTCAAATGTTTCTTTGGGAAGGGGTTTGGTAAAAATATCTGTAACTTGTTCCTTGGTAGCAATATATTCTAGCTTGACACTTAGTTCGACTACCTGTTCTCTTAGGAAGTGGTGCTTGATGGGAATATGCTTCATCTTTGAGTGCATAACAAGCCTCTTTGAAATGTTTATTGCACTTGTGTTGTCACAAATAATTGAGATTGGCTAATCATATTCTACCTTGATATCCTACAGTGTTTGCTTCATCCAGAGAACTTGTGTGCAACATGTTGCTGCTGAAATAAACTTGGCTTCTGCTATGGATAGAGAGACTAAAGACTATTTCTTACTCAACCAAGACACTAGACTATTGCCCATAAAGAATGCTCCTCCACTTGTACTTTTTCTATCATCAACACCGTGTAAGGTACCATATCTATTGTAATAGACGAAAACAAAAATATTGTAGAGAACAATAGTGGAACAACACAATAGATGAAACCAAAATACTATAATAATACCTTTATTGATAGGAAACAATGTTCACTTGCCTGTTCGAGGGGGAAACCTCCAACAGAGCAATGCTCTATTACAATAATTCTCAATACAAAAACTTCTCATTCCCTCAACTCCTATTTATACTAAATCTATCTACCAGAAGAACAATCTAGAGGAAGATCTTTTAGAAGTGGAAGCTTCTATTAGGTCTTCTTACATTTGACTTATTCTTCCTTATTACTAGGAATTATTAATATTGGCCTTTATTACATGGAAAATATATTATTCTACCTACGTGAGGGGTTAGGGAGGTTAGGTCCCTAACATTCCCTCCCCCTTAAAAACAACCTTGTTCTCAAGGCTTGAGATGAGAAAATTTCTGCAAAATGGTAACTGGTTCCCAAGTGGCATTTGCTGGAGTTGTATCTTTCTAATGTACTAATACTTCCTTGATGGTGCGCTGATAGAGATGACACTTATGTTGTTCCAAGAGTGCTTGTGGATGAAACCGGATGGAGCCTTCTTCATCCAACTCGGGAAGGCTGGTTTGAGTTTGGAACTTAGTTCCAATCACCTTCTTTAAGCATGAGACATGAAAAATAGGATGGATCTTAGAATGACTAGGAAAAGCTAACTGATAAGGCACATGTCCCACATGATCGAGAACTGTATAAGGACCATAAAATTTGGGCACCAGTTTCTAACAGTGGTCGGCCTTGAGTGAAGTTTTCTTATAAGGTTACAATTGAAGAAACACCTAGTCTGCTTTAGCAAATTGACATTCGAAGCGACCTTGATCTACTTGTTGCTTCATGTGATTCTGAGCCATAACCAAATTCAATTTGAGGGTACAAAGAATAGCCTCTCGAGTTGTAAGATTTTTGTCAACCACCTAGACCTTTGAGACACCGGGCATGCATGAGAGAACTGAAGGTGGATTTTGTCCATATACTGCTTCAAAAGGAGCCATGCGAGTAGTTGTATGGTAAGAGGTGTTGTACCACCATTCAACTAGTGGTAACCATTGAGCCCACTGATTTTGCCTTTCAGATGAAAAACACGTCAAATATGTTTCCAAACACTTGTTGACAACTTAAGTTTAACCATCAGTCTAGGGATGATAGGTGGTGCTGAGATACAATTGGGTGCCCTGTAGCCTGAATAGTTCTTGCCAAAAATTGTTTGTGAAAGTGGGATCTCGATCAGAAATAATAGAATGAGGCATGCCATGAAGCTTGAAGACATGATCCATGAAACGTTAAGCCACAATGGAGGTGGTAAATGGGTGTTGAAGAGCACAAAAATGAGCATACTTGGAAAGACAATCAACTACCACCATGATGATTGACTTATTGCCCAATTTAGGTAAGCCAACAATGAAATCCATAGAGATATCCCTCCAAATAGCCGGTGGAATTAGAAACGATTGTAGTGTGCTAGGGGATTTGACTGTTTCTCCCTTGTTGCATTGAAAAACGTCACATTCTGCCACAAAAGTGTGAACATCTTGTTTCATACCATCCCAGAAAAAAGAACGTTTGACCCGGTCATAGGTTTTGGTAAACCCTAAGTGCCCAGTTGTGGGTGTAGCATGAAGCTCAGAAAACACCGTGGATTTAAGTTGTGACTATTTACTTAAATAAATATGGCCTTTGTAGTGAATCTCATCATTGTTCCAAGAGTACCTTGGGGAAACTGGAGAATTGGCTTGCAATTGTTGGATTAGACAAGAAATTTTGGGATCTTGTAGCCATTCCAGGTGAACTACTTGGAGCCAATCTGGTACAATGAAGGAGAGGGAAAAAAGGGACCCTTCATCTTCATATTTTCTTGAAAGAGCATCAACAACCACATTGTCTTTGCCTTTCTTGTAAATGATCTCATAGTCACCCATTTTTGTTGCTCTAGGGATGAAGGACGTTGCTCTTGAAAATACTTGAGGCTCTGATGATATATCTTAATTTGGAAGCGTTGCCACAATAGATAAGGGCACCAGAGATCCACTGCATGTAGAATAGCCAACATTTCCTTTTCATAGATTGATTGGTCCAAATAATGCTCTGACAATTGTTTGTTGGTAAAGGCCAAAGGCAAACCATATTACATAAAGACTGCTCCAATTCCTCTCCTAGAAGCATCACATTCTAGGAAAAAGGTCTTTGTGAAGTTAGGAAGGGCTAGGGCATGAGTGGTGCACATAGACGCATTCAAGGCTTGAAAGGCCTGATCAACTACGAGAGTCCAAGTGAAATAATTATTTTTAAGGAGAGTAGTGAGAGGCACCACAATATTTCCATAATTCTTAACAAACTTGCGATAATAGTCTGTTAAACCATGAAAACCACACAAGCTTTTGAGAGTCTTGGGGTGAGGCCAATCCTGCATAGCTTCAATCTTCTTAAGATCCACCCTGAAACCTACCTTGCCAACAATATGACCCAAGTACTCCACTTCCGAGGCTCCAATAGAACATTTAGATTGTTTGAGGAAAAGTTGGTGCTAAGATAGTAGATGAAGAACTCGATCCACATGAGCAAGATGGGTTGTCTAGGTTTTACTATAGATAAGAATATCATCAAAGAAAACTAAGACAAAATGATGGAGAAAAGGACAAAAGACATGATTCATGAGGCATTGGAAAGTGGAGAGAGAATTACACAAGCCAAAGGGCATGACCAAGAACTCATAGTGGCCCTCATGAGTTTGAAATGCAGTCTTGGGAATGTCTACCTCTTTCATACGTATTTGGTGGTAGCCAGAACTAAGATCAAGTTTAGTAAAGAACCGAGCACCACTTAATTCATCCAAGAGATCATCGATGACAAGAATGAGAAATTTGTCTCTTATGGTGAGTTTGTTGATGATGTGAAAGTCAGGACACATGCGCCAAGAGTCTTCTTTCTTAAGTACCATGACCACAATAGAAGAATAGGGGCTAGTACTAGGATGGATAAAGCCTGCGGTGAGCAATTCTTGAACAATTTTCTCAATTTCATTTTTTTGGGAAAATGGATGAAGATAGGGACAAACATTGGGAGGAAGGCTGTCGGGGACAAGGGGAATGAAATGATCATGAACAACACGGGAAGGAGGAAGTCCTTGGGGCGTGGAAAAAATAACTTGATGTTTGGAGATGATGGATTGGAGACCAGGAGGCACAAAGGGTGTTTTAGTGGCGTGAATGGAATGGAGTTGTGGAATAATTCCTGAATAATATTTTTTGAGTATCTTTTCCATGCGATGGGAACTGATTATATCTAGGGAACCTACTGTGATGAATTGGAACTTATATGGTTGGCCAACCTGGTTGAATTGCATGGTTAATTCCTTAAAATCCATGAGAATGGGGCCCAAATTCCTTAGCCATTCAACACCCAACAAAATGTCACAACCACCCATGTTGATAGAAAACATATGAGATTTCATGTGGTACTGACCAATTTGGAGACACACATTTTCACAACGCCCCCCACATTTCATGGACCTGCCATTGTCAATCATGATTTGAAAGTTGTTAATTGCTTAGATATAACAATTAGTTTCTTGGGCAATGTGACGATGAATAAAATTATGGGTGCTTCCACTGTTAACGAGGATGATGACCTTCCGATGCTTAATGTAACCAATTAGCTTGAGGGTTTGGGGAGCAGAGAAGCCAGTGAGAGCATTAAGGGAAATGACCAGTTCAACTTCTGGAGGGTCGGAAGGTGGGGTCATGTCAGTGGGTTCAGGTGACTTGACCATAGGGAGAACCTCAACATCTTCTTCAGAAACATCCTTAGAGATGGCCATAAAAATATTTTGTTCCTTACACTTGTGCCCAGGAAAATATTTGTCATCAAAATTATAATAAAGGCCCTTGATTTTACGTTCATCTATTTCTTCTTGGGTTAATTTATGGATCTTTAGTGGAGTGGAAGGAGGAGTGGGAGTGATTGGTTTAGGGTGAGGAATAAAGGAGGGTTTTCTGCTTTGAGAAGAGACAACCTGTTATGATTCCTTAGCTCTTTTAGTAGCTTCAACCCAATTTTGAGGGCAAGCCACGAAGACACGGGCACAGATCTCATCCTTGAGGCCACTAATAAAGCATTCTTGGAAAAAATAATCAGACATACTCAAAAGAAACAATAAAGTCTTCCACTGTGCCAGATTGTTTCAACTCTATCAAATGACCTAAATGGTGGGTGTCAATATCAAATCATTCATAAAGTTCTCCAACAAATTGTGTCCAAGCCACATACCCTTGGCGAGCATTTTTCCTCCATTGCCACCATTGCCAATGTTCCGGATATAGATGGAGAACACCATACCTAATTTTGTCCAACTCATCAGTAATGTCGTTTAAAGAGAAATAGTGTTACATTTGAGTGACCCAGCCTGTGGGATCCGAGCCATCAAATTTGTTCACCTCCACGTGAGGGGGACACAGGTCCCACCAAAAGTGGAGGGGAGGAAAAGAGGAGGAATGCGAGGATTCAAGACCTTCGGGGTTATAAGGTGTGGAAGAAGATAAATGATCTGGGGTGGGATTAAAAAAGGCAGTCAAATTTTCACTGCATCCTGGCATTGCTGACACATGATGGTCAATTGAGTTATGATGTGGGAAGTGATTCAAGAAGAGAAAGCCAGGAGTTGAGGTTACCAATACTAGAAGTAATGGAAGAAATATCAATCTAGGTTTGGTCATGAGATTTGTCCAAGGTGGTGAGACGTTGTTCCCAATCTTGGCTGTGAGTGTGGGCCACGGGGATGGGATAGGGGGGAAAGTGGGACCGTACAGAAAGGGGTTACTAGTGAATGGTACCACTACGATTATTGCAAAGAGAGGAAGTTAATGAGATAGATGCCAAATAGGGGTGTCGGGTCCACGGGAAAAAAAATTTGCTGAAAAATGATAGGTATGATTGTGATCAGGGTGAAGAGAGGAATCCAATTGGATAGGTCTCAAATAATTGTGGCGACAAGATCCATACTTTTTTTTAAACTCCTGCAGAGTTATACTCCGTTCTGAATAATACTGTAGTGGCGAAATGACCAAATGCTTAACAGAAAGAAATGTGTAGGAATTTCACAACCACAATGAAGGAGGCCCATTTGCACGACAATAGATCTTGTTTGTTATGTTTCTATTTTCATCCCAAGGGTTAGGGTATTCAGGGTTTCTACAGACAAGGTTTTTCCCTATGGTATAGCACTCTAATATATGTGTCAGGTCCAACAATAGTACTCAACCCAATATCTTAGGGCACCGACTAAGGAGGCTAGACCGTGCCCTTAGCCGTACTACCTGACTACCCAGGTACTAGAGAGTATCCTCCTGAGTGCTTTTCTCGGTGGCACTATAACAGTCAGGTGACCGATTGGTTTATCTATGGAGGGCTTTAGGATCTCTAGGCCGATCTGTATACCATTTTTGTCTGATGCGCTACCACTTGAAGGGGTACCAACAGGGGTTAGAAGGGTGGGCAACAATGTGCACTTAAGTACCACTTGTAGTTCATGTGTGTATGCTTCCTTGACTGTGGATTTATGCGTTGAAAGACAAATCTTTGTAGCTTTAAGATGCTAGAATACGTCTCTACCCTGAAAAAAATAACCCACAATTTTCTGCCAAGGAAAGTGATCTGATACCACTTGTAAGGTACCAGATCTATTATAATAGCTGAAAACATAAATAATGTAGAGAGTAACAACAAAACAACACAATAGATGAAACCACAACACCAGAATAATACCTTTATTGATAGGAAACAATGTTCACTTGCCTCTTCAAGGGGGAAACCTCCAACAAAGAAATTCTCTATTACACTAATTCTCAAGACAAAAACTTCTCATGCCCTTGACTCTTATTTATACTAAATCTATCTACCAAAAGAACAATCTAGAGGAAGATCTTATAAAAGCAAAAACTTCTATTAGGTCTTCCTACATTTGACTTATTCTTCCTTATTACCAGGCCTTATTAATATTGGCCTTTATTACATGGAAAATATATTATCCTACCTACACGAGGGGTTAGGGAGGTTAGGTCCCTAACACACTACCTGCCCAATCTGCATCTGTATATGTTGTTAGAGTAAAATCTTCACCTCTTGATTACCATAAGATGAAGTCCAAGGTGCCCTTTAGATATTTGAATATATTCATTACTTCTTGCACATGAGTTTATTTTGGTGCAGCTTGAAATCATGCAACCAATCCTACTACTTGCATAATGTCTAGCCTTGATGTCATCACATATAGTAGGCTTCCAATCATTGACTTATAAAATGTTTGATTTGCTTCCGATGATTCATCATTTTTGCTCAATTTACAACTTGTGACCATAGGTGTGCTGACTGGCATACAATCTTCCATTATGATTTTTTTCAACATTTCCTTAACGTACTTGGTTTGTAAAATGAATATGCCTTTGTTAGATTGAGAAATTTGTAATCCGAGAAAGAATGACAATTCACCAAGCATAGACATCCCAAATTCCTTTAGCATTTCTATTGCAAACTTGTGGCACATTTATTTCATACTGCCTCCAAAAATAATGTCATCTACATAAACCACAACAATCAACTGATTTTCTACTACTATATTGATGTAGATATTATTTTCAACAATTCCTATTTTGAAGCCTTGTTGTTGTAGATATTTATCAAGTCTTGAATACCAGGCCTTGAGAGATTGTTTTTGTCAGACAATTGGCTTAGGTTGATGGACAGTTGGTATGGATTGTTTGTTGTCAATGATGTCAACTATTGGAGAGTGATATTGTAGATTGATGTCAACCCTTGGAGAAAGTCCGGTAGTGAATTCCAGTGGCACAAAGGTTTAGGTAATGGACCCAAGGTTGTTTCATGTATAATAGTATGTGATTTAATATATTTGAAGGTGAGACTATTATATATGGATAATACATGTCATTCCATTTCCGGTGGTATGTGGAACATCACATAACTCCTCATGGTTAGAGCGTTATGGTCATGAGAAGTTGGAGAACCCAGGTTTGGGTAATGGACCCAAGTTTGTTTGTTGGATAATGGTATGAGTTTTGATATATTTGAAGGAAAGAATATTATAGATGGATAGTACATGTCATTCCATTTCTAGTGGTATTTGGAACGTCACATAACTCCTCACAGTTAGAGAGTTATGGCCATGTGAAGTTGGAGAACTCTCATGAGTCATCTAGAAGCCCCAAAAGGTCAAAGTAGTCAAAGTGGTTTAAGAGATTTTAAAAGGTAAATAATAAAGTGAAGTGATGAGTGTACTATAAGTCAAAGTGAATACAAAAGAAATTATTTAAATAATAAAGTTAATGAAGAAATTACTAAGTTACAAGTGGTTAGAAGTGGGCTAACCCTAAAATAAGGAAAGTGGGTTAAGATGGTTAAAAGGTAACCCCTTGAGGAAGCTAGATGAAAGTATAAATAAGAGGCAAGGCTCTCTCATTTTAATCACACTTGAGAATATTGAATATCTACAGGTGATAGAGGTAACCAAAGGATATATAAGCCGAATTTTAGAGGAAAGGTGAAGTAAAGAAGACCGAAGTACAAGGGAGGATAAATTCTTTTGATGATGCTTTCTAAGGTATGTTATTTACAGGTAATCTCACCATTTTTGCAATAACGTTTTTTCTAGAATGATTCAGACCGTGAAATTAGGAGGCCATTGAGGAAACATATCAAAGTAGTTGTGGTACACATTTCAGCTTGTGGGTCATTGTATTTTTGGAGTTACACTCCGTGGAAAATAGGGTTTGTGGCTAGTCCTGAAACTAGTCTAAAACAAGTGTTTTGGATAAAAACGTCATAACTTATTCATAACAGATCCAAATTGAGTAAGAAAAAATGTGTTGGTTAGAGAATAGTCTGTAGTATTCGGTGTACAATTTTTAGATCCATACAACAAATATTCCGTGTGGGGCACGCTCTAAAAGTTTGCTCTATAGAATAAACCAGAATTCAACAAGGTATGACATTTTTGTTATAACTCCTTTTCTAAGAGGTTCCAAGTAGTGAAACCTGGAGGAATTGCATAAAACACATTGAAGAACATTGTGTACTATTTTCAAATCTTTATTCATTATAGGTACATAGTTATGCTTATTTCAAGTTAGGGTTGTTGACTAATCCAAGACTAGTCATGTGAGACTAAAGTAAAGTTTGATGAAAATGCTAGTGTCTTGTAGTTAAAGTTAAGAAAGGTTTGCAGGTATGTGATCATATACACCAGGTCTATAGAGTTACAAATCATATTTGGATGATGAAATTGATGAGGGCTTTTGGTTGAGGTACATGTTGGGTATGTGGTTGAGACAAGTAGTTGATGAGTTGGCACATACATGAGGTGTATAGTTGATGATGTTGGTACATCTTGATGAGTCATAGTTG
>SNQJ01S0122381.1:0-13440 GCA_010110895.2 Picea sitchensis | reverse complement strand
GATGAGTCATAGTTGATGAGTAGTTGATACATGATTGGTACATACTTGGTACATGGTTGGAGGAACTTGTTAGTAGTATTGTTGACACATGGTTTATGGATGATGTAGCATACTTGTATTGGTATATTATTAGAATCATATATTGATCTTGGTGATGATTATGAGCTGTTGTGTTATGCTTGGTTGATGCACATATTTGAGAGTTGTCTTGGTGATTGATCTTGGTGAGTATATCTGATTTGGTTGATAAGATTGATGAGACAGGTTGTTGTGATAGGTTGTTTGGACATGTTGTGACAGGTTATTTGTACAGGTTTGGAGCATGGTTGATGCACTTGTTCATGGTACAGGTTGGTGCATGGTTGATGCACTTGTTTATGGTACAGGTTGATTATAGGTTGTTTGGCATAGGTTGGTGCATGGTTGATGCACTTGTTTATGGTACATGTTGATTACAAGTTGAGGTACAGGTTGATGCATGGTTTAGGTTATTGGTACAGATTGTTTGGTGCAGGTTGATTGGTATATATTTACAACAGTATATCTCACAATGATAGTGTGACAGTGGTTCCATCATTCTACTTATATGCCAGGGTGGTTGGATGGGGCAAGGACATGTGGTTGTATCCACCTTCCGGTTGTATCTGGAAAACATAGGGGGTTGTAGCCTCATTCTGGTTGTAGCCAAAGAATTGGGGAGTTGGAACTTCCCTGAGGTTGTAGCCTGAGAAACTAGGGGGTTGGAGCCTCCTTCCAGTTGCAGCTGGAAAACAAAGGAAGTTGGTGCTTCCAATGAATGTAATTCTTAAAGACATATAAGAAAAAGCATTCCGTGGTTTTCTCCCACTTTGGGTTGCCACGTAAAACACTGGTGTAGTGTGTATGTGTGTGATTGCTCATTTGTTCATTGTTTATTTACTCTGCAACTATTGGATGATAATGCTACATTGATATAACACTTGCATTTTATGATGAAAAAGGATTAAATTGCTTTATTACTGATTCACTCCCCCCTCTTAGTAATCCAACAATTTTATCCCATAAAGTGTTTTCTTCAATTTGCATACATGATCCTTATTTTCTTATAATAAGAATCCTTCTGGCTATTCAATGTATACTTCTTCCTCTAAATTACCACTGTGAAAGATAGACTTGACATCTATTTAATAGACTTTGAAGTTCTTGAAACATGCAAATGCCAAAAACATTATGATAACTTCTAGTTTAGCAATTGGGGAAAATGTTTCTTCAAAATCAATACCTTCAACCCGAGCATAGCTTTTACAAACCAATCTTGCTTTATTTCTCATTACTTTCCCATATTCATTGAACTTGTTCCTAAAAACCCACTTGATAACAATTACCTTTTTATCTGTCGGCCTTGGAACAAGTTTCCTTATTTCCTTATTCTCAATTTGATTTAGCTCTTCTTCCATAACATCAATCCAATGCTTTTCTTCGTTGGCTTCTGTAAAATTCTTAGGCTCTATTTTAGATAGCAAGGAGAAGTTTGCATATTCTGGTGCACTAGCTAGTCTTCTTCTAGTTTGAACTCCAGTATCTTTATCACCAAGAATTAGAATTTTCGAATGATTCTTTCGAAAAAATATAGATGGTGTCTTTGTATCTTGACGTTCTATTTATTCTTCATTTTCTTCTCCTTCTTCTTCTTTTTCTTCTTTACAACCTTGATCATCTTTTGAACATTTGCTTGTGTTTTCACCTTATGGTGCCCTGCTTCATCAACTTTTACATTGGCACACTCTACGATTTTGTGTAATGTTGTATTGTAACATCCATAAGCTTTGCTTCTTGATGAATAACCAAGAAATATACCTTCATCATCTCTGGAGTCAAATTTTCCCAAATCCTCAACATCTCTCTTTATGTAGCACTTGCTTCTGAAAACTTTGAAGTATTTAACTATTGCTGGTCTACCTTTCCATAATTCATAAGGTGCTTTGTTGTTGTTGACTATGATTTTCCCTCTATTCAGAATGTAAACGATGATGTTGACTGCTTCTCTCCAAAACACGTATGATAGCTTGGCTTCATTCAACATTGTTCTTGCCATCTCTTTTACAGTTCAATTTTTTATTTCTACCACTCTATTCAGTTGTGGAGTTCTTGCAGCTGAGAAATGTCTTTTTATCCCACGAGTCTCACAAAATTCTTCAAATTCATTTGAGATAAACTCAACTTCTCTGTCTAATATCAAACACTTGATTTTAAAATCAATTTCATTTTCAACCAAGGCTTTGAATGCTTTGAACTTCTCAAAAGCTTCATATTTTTCTTTTAGGAATGTAACCCATGTCATTCTAGAATAATCATCAATCAACAACATGAAGTAATTTTTGCCTTGCAGACTTTATGTTCTTGTAGACCCACAAAGATCTGTATGAACAAGTTCCAATGGCTTCGTTGTTGAGTACTCCTTTGATTTAAAGCTTGTTCTTTTCTGTTTTCCATGCTAACATTGATTGCAGAGAGTGTTTGAAGGTTTAACAATCTTTGGCATGTCTCTCACTACTTTTTTAGTGCTATTTTGTACAAGATTATCAAATTTCTTATGACCCATTCTTCTATGCCATAACCAAATTTCATTTGTTTATCCCATATAACACTTTTCTCCTTGGATCTCATTGAGGATATATACATTATTTGATGTTCTATATGCACTTGCGCTGACAAGACTCCAATTTATTTTTGTGTAGCGAACTGGTGTGATGCGCTGCGTAAATGCAACCTTCAACATTTGCGTAGCGAGCTTTACACTTCGTAGCTAATTTTTGCTTCAAAACTCATCAAAGTGGTGGTTACAACATCTGTGGATGATAATCATGACTTCTAGGATAACCACCAATCATTTCCCAATGTTTATTATCCTTAAATATGCTTGCAACATTTGCATAGTGTGAGGTCATTACGCAAACTTTGTACAATGCAGTTTTCAACAAAACTCAAAATAGGTTTTCTTGTAGTAGTTCCTAAAAAAAAAATGGTGCAGGCATGAACCTAAATCGCATCCACCTCTGCAAGTAGCTCTAACTTCCCTCTAGCTTCACCATCAAATTTCATTCTCATCTTGAGGGACCTATTTTCCTTTCTTAATGACAAATTTTTCCTTTTCAAATTTCCCACTTGTCTAAACAATAGTGCATTCCTTCTCAGTTTTGACAAAGCATTTGTTAGTGCTTCACAAGCATTTCTGATGGATGACCCACACTCCTTAAAATGTATCTAAAACCCTAGTTCTGATACTCTTTTCTCTCCTCTAAGCTGGATAATTAGGTCTTGGGCCTCTCTCAATTGCTTGTTGAGCCATTTTACACTTTTCTCACCTTTTCCAGGTGAAGTGTGAGTCTTTTCAATAGGCTGGCCCTTTTACGATATTACCTTTGCAGGCTTATGGTCTAGACTTATCCTTTTAGCTAAGGATCTTGTCATTGGAGATGTAGGTTTAGTTAGATCTACAACTTTAGGACTCTGTTTGACCTCTTTTCCCTTTAAAACTTCTGGAACCTTTGGAACTGATTGCCTCCTTGGAGCTAATGCATCTTCTGATATTTTCATGTTAGGTGTCTTTTTCAGCCAATTTCCTCTTCATCTCCCTGTTGTCCTAAAAATACTGAGCTATGACATGCTTGGCTTCTCTAATCCGATCTTGCAATCTTTGATAATTTGGTATTTATCCTCTGGCTACACTTGATCTTCATGCATTTCCCGAGTTGAGTGTTCAATAGGTTGTGTATGCAAGGCAGGTACATGTAGTCTTCTGGAAGCTGATTTTTTGGTTTGGATGCTCACTCTGGGTATTTCCTCCACTTCATTAGCGAATTGTAGCCTCCTACCCTTTTTCTTAGCTGGATGGCTTGGTGGTGAGTCATCAATATCCTTTCCCTTCCCTTTGTCTTGTTTTGCAGACCCTTTCTCTTTTCCACTTGACTGTTTAGAAATCACTTTTTCTGCAGGTGAGGGGGTGTCTCCTTTGTGATCTAAAAGGATGTTTGTTGAGGCCAAGAAGGGGTACCATTCTCTATTCACCTTCCTAAATTCTTTGACCACTAACAATTTTACCAAGGAGAAATGAAACAAGCTCCTCTTCAGTTGATCAACCCTGGCTTGTACTTTGTTTTCCATTTTGACTAGGCTTCTGTATTAGTAAAAAGGTAGGTTTAAAGGGTTCTTTTCAGTGAAATGCATCGGAAGCCTTATGTGATATTGATATACTCTATCAAATCTACCCTCACAAGTGAAATACCTTTGAACCACCCTTAACAACTTCTCATAATGCTCAAGTATGCATTCTCTTGGGATGGTGGCACCAAATTTCTGTTTCTTGTACTTGGGTTTGAGAAATTCAATGTAGAATACTGGATCAAGGGGCATACCTTTAAACCACTTTTCTCCTTGAATTAGAATCTTAGTTGCAACAACCACTATCTCTTCTGACACTTGGAAGGTGAAGTCAACAATCCTTGACTGAACTCCATTGAAGTTGAGGGCGAATTCCTTTGTTACCTGTGCATTGTAACCCTAGATCTTCTCACAAAACCTTATGTAGACAGCTTGCTGAAATGAAACCCTAAATGCTGGATCAGAATTCACCAACTCTAAAGTTTGTGGCTCACACCTCAACACACTACCTCCTTTGTGATATTTTTTCTTTTCATGAGTGGCCATGTTGTGGGTGCAAGAATAAAAAAGGTACTGATAAATATTAGAAGGCTCAAAGGCTGAAATCTGTCAGTAAACTTTGTACAATGAGCAACAAGGCTAGGGTTTAATCCATTATCAAAGGGTTCAACATAGGGCATAGATAACTCTTAATCTTAGGTTTGTAGGTGTAGGGTATTTGGTAGACACTAGGATTTACCTTTCAACACTTGTGCAACAAAAACAGAGGATGCGTAGCGTGAGCAGAGGATACGTAGCACATTGTCAGGTATTTGCGTAGTGGGTGGGGTAATTCAATTTTGATGTGGAGGAGATATCTGATCGCTGGAGGAGGAGGATGTGCAATGAGAAATAAGTTACACAAGACAAATTTAAGCTGTGCAAGTGAGATTTTGAAAGAGATAGGTCCATTTGGGATGACAAGACACTTTGGGTAGCGCCTAGGTACTTGCACAATTCCTTTACACAATGTGTGCAACTTTCTGCAATTTGAGTACAAAAAACCACTCCATAGATAGTAAAGATGCAATAATGATCTTTGATGACCCTCCAATATACACAATATTTAACATCCCCAACCACCTAGGCTAGGCCATGCTACTCTAGAAACGCTCTGATACCAATTTGTAACGTCCCCAACCACCAACAGGCCGAGCATCGTCACCTTAGACAGAGCTCTTTTGCGGAAATATTCACATATAAAATTAACAACAATAAATAGAGATAACATGAAAACATACATGCAACGAAACACATGATATTATTACAAGAATCAAAGACACACACTTAAATACATCATTTAACCATTAAGCACAAAAAATATACTTATCTCTTAATTGAAGTACACCAACTGCGTGCAGACCTTCCATGAGCCTCCCAACCCTAGACCACGCTGCTCATCACTCACAACAGTGGGCCACCCCTGAGCTGGGACTAAACTCCATGGGCAAGGGATTCCTAGGCTAGGCAGGGACAACGGGAAGTTGCACAGTACAACAAGAAGGATTTTCTCCAAGGAGCCACTTATGCTCACAACTCACAGACTCTCATTCCCCACATGCCTGTCCCACCCCAGGAGTATACACCTTCACTTTCCCACATTCCATCAGCTGCTTCACCTCCCTTTCCGGGGCTTTAGCAACAGGCCAGATCAGGAATTCTTAGAGATATGTAGTTGCTACTGGACTCCCTCCAGGAGAACTCACTTCCTCAACACACTCTCTCACCTGAAGAGAGTTGCTCATAGGCCTGACAACCTGCTTCTTCTATCCACGGGCCCGGTAACCCGCTTATTCACTCTCGCTCCTCAACACATGGGCATGGTGATTTCAGAAATAGAAACTGGACATGGAGGGAAGTAATGACGAAACAATACACAGGCAACCTGTAGGGTGCATGTGCAGCAAGGTATCAACTCGGGTTTGTTGCAAAGGTTCGAGTGTCTTGGAATTCAACAATGGCGGACTAGCTCACTGCGTGCTTGCTCAATGCATCAGTGAGTCGGGGTAATGAATGGCCAGCATGGTCCCAATCGTGAGAATGGTGAGAATCCCCCCCATAAATCTGCATGCATCTTGGATGACATTTGGCTCTCCAGGAGCACATTCCTCCCACTTGGAACTCGTTCCTCTCCCTAAAGGAACTTAGGATAAATTAATATCCTCTTTACAACTTTTAAAATAATAATTATATATTATTCTTTTAGGCTCTTAAGCTTAGCCCTTTTTCCTCAATCTCTTAGCCTCCTCCCTTGCCCAAACTAATGGAGCTTAGTCTCCCATAACTCTTTGTTCGTGGTGGGTCTACATGCAACGATGTTGTTATATTAATAACATGAATATTTACATGTACAGAACAGGCTCATGGCCTTTAACATCTAGGCTCTCTGGCTTAATAAACACATAAGCCTACCAACTTATAATTACTTGGATCAACAACCTACAAAACATGTTACATTCATAATCACAACCGAGGCTCGACCTTGGGATATTACACAATATGTGATTATTCTCCATGACATCATCAAAAAACCACTTCACCTAGACCTATGAATTGACTCTTTTTCAAATTCCAATTAGATTTTATTTGACAATGACCCAATGACCTTGAAATTTTTTTATGAGACACAAATCTTTAAAGGCACACACACACACTCAATGACTCAATTGGAATGCATTGTTCTTCTCAAGACCAAGGCATAACTTTGCAAATTGTTGACAACCCTATAACTCTACCTTTGAAAAACTGATGCTAACATTTGGCTCCAATGGGGATTCTATCCTCCCTGTGAGGTAGCAAAGAACAATAGACCAGGTGCCTTATCCATTGGGCTTTATTTTGACTCAAAAACACTCTTAAAAAATGAAAAAATAAACTGAATGGAAAACCTTTTCAAACATTGACACTACTAGCTAACTCAACAAAAACTTAGGGCCTTCACTTCGGGCTTCAATTTCTGTTGAATGATGATTTCAATAGCTCTGTCTGAAAAATAAAAATGGTTATTTACAATGAGATGAAAATATCAAAATGTTTAAGTAAGGTAGTGTTTGAGAAACCTTCCATTCACAAGTCCTCCACCAATGAGATATCCATTGATCTCTTGCAGCAAATAAGCTTTGCTCCCATGATAAGCAACAATTATGAATGGTCCCAACCAAAGATAGTCAAACTTTCCATGCTTCCCCTTAACTTCAGTTCTTGCATCCCACTTTAGCACCAGATCATCTACCTTGAAATCATCAACCTTTGTATGTTTTTCAAAGACCCTTTTCATTTTGTCTTGATGCAGTTGTGTGTCGTTGAATACTTGTTCTCTCATTTGTTGTACATGAATCAGTTGATTGATCCTTCTTTGAGATGAAGTGGCTAATGCATCAACAATTAGATTTTGTCTTTTTGGAATCACTAAAAGGTTATATTCTGTAAAAATTTCAATTAGATCAAGAACTATATTTGTATATTCCCTTAACCTAGGATGCTTTGACTGATAGATTCCCTTAACCTAATTTATGACAAGCTCAGAATCTCCATGTACAACTATTCTTTTTGTACCCAATTATTTCAAAGTGTTCAAACCCAAAATCAATGCCTCATATTCAACCGTGTTATTTGTGTAGTCAAAAGAAAATTTGTAAGAGCAAAGTTTTGAACCCGATTTAGGAGGAATTATCCAAACACCTGCTCCATCTCCCTCTTTACTAACAACTCCATCAAAATTCATATTCCACATTTCATCATTTTTTCTATTTTGCTGACCTGAAATTTACCCTGCTTGATGATTGGCCTCATCTTTCACAGGAAATTCAACAATCTTTGGCTCTTCTTATTCAAAGCATAAGTCATTGTAAAAAATTTAAGAACCAACCTCAGTATCAACAGAATAAATATGATGATTGTTTGGTTTTCTTTTGCTACTCACCATGTACTTCAACAGTACTTGCCTGTACAGTCTCCTTTCTTGGCCAAAAAACTGGTATAGTTGCATAGGACATATCCATCTATAGAGTTCCTTTCAACTTTGCAACCCATGACCTTGATAACAACATGCCGAAATTTGGAGGGATGTCAACAACAACTACATCCATGACCAAATTGTTTGATGGAATTTGAGATAGAGACACAACAAGATATTTGATTAAGCCCAAACACTTTACCTTCCTTGAATCAAAAGATAAAATATATTTGTAAGATCTAGTGATGTCTAAACCTAGTTCATCCATGATTACCTTTGGCATAAAATTATGAGATGCTCCCGAATCGAACATTGCATTGTGTAAGGTCATATCATGAGTAACATAGAAAGGAGGTACATCACCATCATCACCACTTTCTTCCACCCGTGGACCAAATAAGATTACAGGGTGATCATCTTGCACATTCAAATTATTATATGCTTCTTCCATTTTCAAAATTTTGATGATTTGACTTCTATATTCACCATTTCTTATCAGCTCATTGAAAGGAACAAAAATTTTGATTTTTGCCATTTCACTTTCAAAGTTAAAAGGAGATTGAGTTTTTTCTACCTCTTTGATGACTACATACCTTTTTGTCTCTCGTACCTTCTTTTGGGTCTCTTCTTTTTGTTTTACTTTCTCCAAAGCATCCCTTGTAGAACTGTCTTTCTTAGTCTAACTTGAAGAATTTAAATTACCTTGAGGCTCCCTTGTAGGATTCCCTTTTGGTGGGTTTGCAAGCACTTCTATATTTCTTTTGAAACTGCATGATGGAATTTTGATACCCCTTCTTATATTCTTTTGTTTCCATTGACCACATATCATCATTTTCCTGCATAAACTTATCACTTGCATCCATAAATTTATCATGTTCTTCTTTAGTTAGGAACACATTTGTTTTAGTATCATCACAACAATGTATGTTGTTTTCAAGAGATTCATCAAAATTTTCATTCACATAGTTATTTTGGAAGGGGGGGTTTAATTTTCCGATCACCTTGATTTCTTTGGTCTCTCTGTCTGATCTGTGGAACTTGTGCTCTTCTAAAATTAGGATTTCTGTGTTGAAAAGCAGCTTGATCTCTGATGGCAAGTTTGTTGTCTAAAGATAACTTTTCTACCAGCCTTTCCATAGTTTTTACGATTAAATCAAAATTTTCATCTGATGTTTGGGAAGTTGAGGGTTGAGCTTCTCCTTGAACCTTTTTCATATCAATACCAAGATTATACTTTATCTTTCCCGTTGCCATCAGATTCACTTCTACTTCAATTGCATCATTCATCATGTCATCTAGTGTAGTAGATCTCCTTTCCCTCGGTAGAAAGGAAAAATCATTGTCAAAAGAGTCAACATAATGAAGTTGGGAAACTCCAGAAGGGGGTTTAACTTCAGTTGGAATTGAATTATAAACCCCCATGAATCTGGTTGAAAATTCATGTACCGTCTCACTGGGTGATCTCTTTATGTTATTATACTGAGTCAACAGTTGAAGAGGATTCTTCTTGTCTCCCCATATTGCAAGGAAAGTTGTTTCAAAGGCTACAAAATTAGGGATGTTTGTTGCTGGAAGAGCCTTAAACCATTTTCTAACTTCACCTGGGAGACTTTGTGCAAACCGTCTCACTTTTACATATTCATCATCTACCTCCTATAGGTCAACAAAATCATTAAACCAATCTAAATGTCTATGTGCTGAAACATTTTCTTCTGCATCATATGACTTAATTCTTTGATTATAATTTTGAGGTAGATCATGCAATTGAGCAGGTAAGACAAGGAGAGAAAATCTTGCTTCCATGGCTCTAGGAGGATTCTGGATTGGTTGAACAGTCTGACTGGGAATGACAACAGTTTTAATGGGAACAACAGAAATCAAAGATTGAAATTTCTTCTCATCAAACAAAACTTTATTCAAGTTAGACTCTGATCTAGATCTAAACAAAGTCTATTCAAATTTTATATCAAAATTGAGGTCATCAATGCTCTTCACTCCGTCCTTAGGCAGTGATAGATTTATGTCCATAAAAATACCTGAGTCAACTACCTTTCATTTTCTTTTATGTAAGAGTTTCTCAGGATCAGACACAGATGCTATAGGTTTTGGATCTGGATTTATCCTAGTGTAAATCTTCTTTGGAGCCAAGATTTTTCAATAAAGTTACTTTTTTGCTACCGATCTTATAAAATGAAGTCGTCAGGGTAAATATTTTCAGCCAATATAATGTCTGATTCTCTGTTACCCTCAGGAATCAAATTTGAAACTTTTAGTCGTTCTTTCCTAAGGAAAATTTCACTTTTCGTTCCTCGAAAATGACGCCAAAATGTTATCACTAAGTAAATTACCTAGGCTGAAGAGGCAACTCACAAAGGTAACCACAAAACCACTTTAGAATTGAAACTAGCCTTTCAGTTCTGAGAGAGATCTCTCTTGTCACTTGGTCTCTAAAGATGGATTTTCTTTGAGGATCAATGGCTAGGTTTTTTTGAATAGGTGAATGGATTTTAAAGGTTTGCTGGCAAGAAGGAAATGAACCTGTTTGAGAAATGGAGTCAGTTCTTTGAAAGCAAATGAAAACAATGTCTAGTAGGTAGAAATATCAAGGAAGAAAAGGCTAGGTAGGCAATGATATTTCAGTTTTTTAAATTGATGCTATAGAATGGAAGAAAGAGGAAAACATATAACAACATCCAGAGCACCATTTATATGAATTCTGATGAGTTAAGAAAGAATAGACAGTGTTCAAATTGCTAGAATCTAAAGCACCTTTTAAGATGAATTTTATACCATTTGATATCCAATTCAAACATATAAGTATCAGTAGATGAAAGATAAGAAACAAGAAGAACATACATAAAGGAAAATAAAATTCATATCATTACCACTAGAATCTTTGGTATGAAAAAGCTCTGGACACCTGCACTAGCATTTCATTCAAATTCAAAAAAATGTATACAATGTTTAATACAAAGTTGTCCTCTGTGCTTCTGCCAACCCTGAGCAGCTTCAAAATGATCAAATATATAGATAAACTACCTTACTAGGCTAGAGGAGTCGAACTCCCCTACTATCCTATGATTTTGGATTTGATTACATAAAAAAGAAGACAAATTCTATACTACTTTCTAAAAATAGCAAATTCCTTTTGACCACATTATGCCTAACAAAATCCTTTGACAAAAGAGATCTCCATTACATTTTAGACTTTAAGGTTGATATGAGTCATCTTGGACAACTGGAGAAGGATATTGAAGGGATCTGAGCACTGAAAAAGCTCCAATTTATCTTTGCGCAGGGAACTGGTGTGATGCATTGCGGTAAATGCAACCTTCAGTATTTGCGTAGCGAGCTTTGCACATCGTAGATAATTTTTGCATCAAAACTCATCCAAGTGGTGGATGCAATATTTGTGGAGTCTAATCATGACTGCTAGGCTAACCACCAATAATTTCCCAATGTTTATTATCCTTAAATATGCTTTCATCAGTTGTGTAGCGTGAGGTCGCTACACAAACTCCGTACAATGCAGTTTTCAACAAAACTCAAAATTGGTTTTCTTGTAGTGGTTCCTCAAAAAAAAAAATGGTGCAGGCATGAACCTAAATCTCCTCCACTTCTTCAAGTAGCTTTAAATTCCCTCTAGCTACATCCTCAAATTCCATTCTCAGCTTGAGGGACCTGTTTTCCTTTCTTAATGACATATTTTTCCTTTTCAAATTGCTGACTTGTCTAAACAGCAGTGCATTCCTTCTCAGTTTTGACTGAGAATTGGTGAGTTCTTCACAAGCATTTCTGATGGTTGGCCCACACTCCTTAAAATGTCTCTGAAACCCTAGTTATGATACTCTTTTCTCTTCTCTAAGATGGATATTCAGGTCTCGAGCCTTTGCCAATTTCTTGTTGAGGCATTTTACATTTTTCTCACCTTCTCCAGGTGAAGTGTGAGTCTTTTCAACAGGATGGCCCTTTTTAGGTATTACCTCTACAGGATTATGGTCTAGACTTATCCTTTTAGTTGAGGATCTTGTCATTGGATATGTAGGTTTAGTTATATCTACAACTTTAGGACTCCGTTTGACCTCTTTTCCCTTTAAAACTTCTGGAACCTTTGGAACTGATTTCCTTCTTGGAGCTAATGCATCTTCTGATATTTTCATGTTAGGTGTCTTTTCAACCAATTTCCTCTTCATCTCCCTGTTGTCCTGAAAATACTAAGCTATGAAATGCTTGTCTTCTTTAAGATTATCTTTCAATTCTTTGATAATTTGGTCTTTATCCTATGGCTGCACTTGATCTTCATGCATTTCCCGAGTTGAGTGTTCAACAGGTTGTGTATGCAAGGCATGTACATGTTGTCTTCTGGCAGTTGATCTTGTGCTTGGGTTGTTCACTTTGGGTATTTCCTCCACTTCATCACCAAATTGTAGCCTCCTACACTTTTTCTTAGATAGATGGCTTGGTGGTGAGTCATCAATCTCCTTTCCCTTCCCTTTGTCCTGTTCTGTAGACCCTTTCTATTTTCCACTTGACTGTTTTAAAACCACTTTTCTATAGGTGAGGGGGTGTCTCCTTTAAGATATAAAAGGATGCTTGCTGAGCCCAAGAAGGGGTCCCATTATTTGTTCACCTTCCTAAGTTCTTCTACCACTAACAATTTTACCAAGGAGAAATGAAATAGACTGCTCTTCAGCTGATCAACCTTAGCATGTACTTTGTCTTCCATTTTTCCTAGGCTTTTGTATAGGTAAAAAGGTAGGTTTAAAGGGTTCTTTCCAGTGAAATGCATTAGAAGCCTTATGTGATACTGATACACCCTATCATATCTTCCCTCACAAGTGAAATACCTTTGAACCACCCTTAACAACTTCACATAATGCTCAAATATGCATTCTCTTGGGATGGTGGCACCAACTTTCTGTTTCTTATACTTGGGTTCGATCAAATCAATGTAGAAAACCGGATCAAGGGGAATACCTTTAAACCACTTTTCTCCTTGAATTGGAATCTCAGTTGCAACAACCACTGTCTCTTATGACACTTGGAAGGTGAAGTCAACAATCCTTGACTGAACTCCATTGAATTTGAGGGCGAATTCCTTTGTTACATGTGCATTGTAACCCTGGATCTTCTCACGAAACCTTATGCAACTAGCCTACTCAAATGAAACCCTAAATATGTTGGATCATGTTGTCATTGATGCCAATGGTTTGATTGATTGATGTCATTGATTGATGTCAAGTGATTGATTGATGTCAAAGGATTGATTGATTGATGATTGATGTAATATAATATGTATTGTCCTT
>SNQJ01S0122379.1:0-26532 GCA_010110895.2 Picea sitchensis | reverse complement strand
TTATGTACAGATGTGGGACTAGTGCGACCTGTGGATTATTCAAGGAACAGGTGTCGTCCTCATCCAGGGGCCGCACCTGCCACCACAGGGGGACCAACAACAATAGGAGAGCTTCCAGCCAGTGAGGCTGAGAGGGTTTTGAGACGAGTTGAGAGAAACTTTACCTCGCTCACCCGCACAGTCCCTATGGCAGAGATTGAGGATCTGCCACCATCTATGCAACCTCATGTAGTGGGGGCACCCCGGACGTGGGTCTGACTGTTTCAGTGTTTGGAAAACGTTGTTGATCATTATAATAGGGCCCACAGGCCCTGACCTTAGTTAATCTAGACTTTTCATGTGCCGAGAGCACTACTTGTATATATTTTTTGAGGGCATAAGCCCCATGACTCATTACTGGTCATACTTTTGAGGTGCTTGTGTCCACCTATGTACTCTGATGATTATGATATTATATATGGATTTTTGTGTCTTTTTGTGTCTTATGGATCATATTTTCCTTTAAAAACGTATTTACATGTTTATGTGTATGTCTTTTTATATGTGTGCGAGATGTCAATCTAAAATTTGATTAGCTAGAGTATCTATAATTTGGTTTAAACTCCTAGGAACATGAAAATATGTAATATAATCAAAGCTTCGTTCTAAGAGACATACCCTAAGGAATCGTCAATGTAAAGTCAGATCATGAACACGATAGACTCTATTTAACCGAGACACAACCAACTAAGCGTCTAAATAGACTCGGAGATGAGAGATACCAAATGACAGGGCATCACGAAGCAACTCAATAACTGCACTGTACTCGACGACATTGGTTGTGGTGTCACCTAAGCATATACCTCCGGAAGATAATAACTGGCCTCGAGGTGTAAAAATTACCCAAGCTGTGGATGTAAGCCTCTGAGTGTGCCGACTAGCATCGTCTGCGTACCCAATGAACACCTCTGATTCACTTGACATCTACCACAATGATGAAAGATAACATCAAAAACAACACGTCCATAATACTAAAAGAAACTAGAAAGTAATAGTACAAAGACTATACATATGTTACAAAACGTTACCCATGGTGACCTATCTATGAGTAATACTTCTTAAGGTTGAGCCTATTTCTAGGCTCTGTCAAAGCATTTCCCTCAAAGTCAACCAGATGATAAGTGCCATTTTTTAGAACCTCTTTTATGATGAAAGGTCCGAACCACATGGGTTTGAATTTACTTGCCCCCAGGGGGTCCTTATCTTGGTCATAGACCATGACAAGGTCGCCTTTAGAGAAAATCCGAGGACGAACATACCGATCATACTGCCACTTGAATTCATGTTTGTGAGCCTCGTTGGTCAGGGCCATATCACAACGCTGCTCATTGAGCCTCTCAAGGTATAATAACTGTTCTTCAAGTGGAGAAGTGTCTGGCAATAACTGTACTGCCAAATTTAAGGATGGGATCTGACATTCGATAGGAAAGACTACTTCCAGCCCATAAACGAGTTGAAAAGGTGAGAAACCGGTTGTAGTCTTAACTGATGTTCGGTAAGCCCATAATTTCGAGTATAACATCAAATGCCAATTTGACTTGGCTGAGTTGATCGTTCACTGTAGGATGGTCTTAAGAGATTTATTTACAGCTTCCACCTGACCATTTGCTTGGGAGTAGTAGGGTGACAAATGTTCTTGCCACAACCCAAGCTTTGATGTTAACTTGGTCATCATCTGGTTCTGAAATTGACTTCCATGGTTAGTGACAATCTCTCTCGGGACGCTGAACCTTGCTATTATCTGGTTGAATAAAAAGACAGCCACAGCCTCTCCATCATCTTTAAATGGTGGCATGGCTTCGACCCAATTCATGAAGTAGTCTACGGCTACAATGATATAACGGTGACCCCTTGCTGAAGGAGGGTTGCATGTAGTGTAATCAATCCCCCACTTGGTGAAGGGACCAACTGTGATGATAGGAAACATGGGAGAGGGATGTGCCCTCATCTTTCGAGAGAAGATCTGACACGGGTGGAACTTCTTGACCGATTCGATACAATATTTTATTAGTGTCGGCCATAAGTAACCTGCTCGTAAAATATTTTGGGTTGTTCCCAACCCAGAAAAATGACCGCCACATGCTCCTGTATGGAAATCATTAAGCACGATAATTGCTTCTTCGTGAGTGAGACATCGGTGCAGGATGCAGTCTACACCTCTTCGATACAATGTATCGCCGAGTATGAGATAATTCTTGGCCTGATGGCGTATACAACGACTCTCATCATGAGAAGTAGCGGTGGGGCACTTCAAAGGTTGGACATAGATAAGTATATCTCTGTACCAGGGATCCGAAGATGTGATAAAAAACATATCTCTTTTGATAGGCGAATCTTCGGGCACAACATCACCTGACTCAACCGGAAGTTCCGAAATAAGTTCTGCGAAGACCAGTGACTTTTTGGATTTTGCTGAAATGAAATCTACGTCAAATTCCTGGAGGATGACTATTCATCTACTGATGTTTCTGCCTATTACCCGTCGTGTCAACATGTACTAAAACAGATTCACAACAACAATGACAGTGGTCTTGTGAAACATAACATAATGACGGAACCGTTGAACAAGATGGAATGCTACCAACGCAAGTTTTTCGACATGAGAATAATTGAGTTCCGGTCTGACTACGCCTCGGTTCAGGTAATAGATCACATATTCTAAGAACAAATCATCTTCCTGAACTAAGACCATGTTGATGGTTGACTTTGCTACAACCATGTATAATAAGAAATCTTTGTTATAGTTAGGTGACCGAAGAAGAGGGGCAGTTGTGAGGGCATGTTTCAACGCTTCGAAAGAGTGTTGAGCAACATCGTCCCAATAAAAAGGAATGTCTTTCTTCAATAAGCACATAAAGCCTTTTGTGATCTTGGTATAGTTACCGATGAAACGCCTTAAAAAATTCGCCCTGCCCTGTAGACTCTGAAGTTGAAGGATTTTGTGCAGGGGAGGCAATTGAATTATTGCCTCAACCTTGAGAGGATTGACCATGATCCCTATTGTTGACACTATGAAACCTAACAAACGTCCTGATGTTATGAAAAAGCTGCACTTGTTTGGATTCAAGCGAATCCGGAAGTAGCGACATCGCTCAAAGATAAGTCAAAGGTGTGTGGGATGATCCGTTCTCTTGCGAGATCAAGATGCTAAATCATCTAAATAGGCCTTGACTATATGCTTGATATCATGGAAAGAAAAAGACATGGCCTGCTGAAAGGTCTGTCCAACATTTTTGAGACGAAAGGGCATCTTACGATACATGAGTGTACCCCATGGACAAATGAATGTTGTTTTGTGCTGGTCTTCGGTTTTGATTTGTGTTTGATTATATCCCAAAAAATCATCCATGAAAGAGAAGGCCTCGTAACCCGCACATTCATCAATTATCTGGTCGATGAATGGTGTGGGAAAATTATCGTTTGGACAGACCTTGTTTAAATCATGGAAGTCCGTACATACACAAATCGTGCCATGTTTCTTATTGACCGACACATGATTTGACACCCATTGGGTCAAATGGATAGGATAGATAAAACATGATTTTAGCAGTTTCTCAACTTCAACCTTAATGGTTGCTGCTTTCCTGGGATTAATTGGATGAAGCCTCTGCCGAACAGGCTTGGCATCTGGATAAGTTGTGATTTCATGTTCGACTATTTTGGGATCGATGCATGGCATTTCCTCTTAAGACCAGGAAAAAATGTCACGAAATTCTTTAAATAGATTTGTGTAGATTTGAATCTCTCCGGGGGAGCAGTCAGCTTCGACGAAAACATTCTCCATGATGCCAGGGGTTTTGGAGATATTGATCGGTATGGTTTTAGCGATGGTTTCCATATTACCCTCGGCATAAACCTCATGTGTAGCTAAGGGATTAATAGGACAAGACCTATCTCCAGTCATAGTTAAGGTGAATTCTCCAGCTTCGATTTTGCTTAACTCTGGGAGGAAGTATAATCTGTGATGAGGATCGTCCCAGGGTTTGTCCAGACTAGTCATTGCTTCAATTACTGCTTCGTCAGAGAGCAAGACTAAGTCTAACGAATCAGTGTCAGCGAGAGAACCTTGAGCCCAAATAGGCTCTAGAAGCGGATCTAACTCTTGTGCAGGAGTTGGATCTGTGTGGGCCGAAGCTTGTTGGACTAAAGAGTACGCTACTTCAGCTATGGACAAGGGAATGGACATGCCCAGGTGCCCTGTCCCTTCCATCGCGACCGATGGGGAAGGAAGTATCCATGGATTGTTGAAGTAAGTCATGTGAAACGACGAAACTTGAAAAATCTCAACCTTATGGTGGTCGGATATGAATTTGACATCGCCTTGAGGGGGCGGGTAATCGAAGGTACCCATCAAAGATGGGCACAAACCAACCCCTATGTTGACTATGCCTGGTTGGGGATTATCAATCATCGGGACCGTAAATACCCCCAATGAAGGGTCAGGTATGGAGAAAGACAATTGATCAATGGTCACAATCCGGTCCTCGTGTGGAAACAACAAGACCTGAAAAACTGTAGCAACCACTGCTTGCATGGCATGAGTCCAACTCCTT
Organism: Picea sitchensis; assembly: GCA_010110895.2. Classification (NCBI taxonomy): domain Eukaryota; kingdom Viridiplantae; phylum Streptophyta; class Pinopsida; order Pinales; family Pinaceae; genus Picea; species Picea sitchensis. The sequence goes on along the minus strand of SNQJ01S0122379.1, from coordinate 21,940 downwards.
CCTAATAAGAGATTGTAGTCGAGGGACGTGTCTACTACTTCTACCTCGACGCAAACGGTCTTCCCTCCTAACTGCATGGGAAAAGAGGAAATGATACCATGTGGTCAAAACGAACAACCGTTGAAAGTAGTGAGAAGAATAGGTGACAGAGATAAAACAGGTTATCCAATGGCCTTCCAACATGCCAACGACATAACGCATGTCGAGCCGCCCTCATCAACCACCGTGCAGAAAATATTTCGAGTAAAAATTTTCATGGGGTGAGCCACTACTAAAATTTTTCATGTGGTAAGGCAGACGAGGTTTTAAGTCGGTTGTATCCAACATGGTGTTACCCAGATTACAAGTCTCGGTAGTACCTAAAGCAGTTAACAAAGCTTTCCTCTTGGAAGGGAATCTTTGGAGGACCTCCAAAGTAGACATCGCACAAGGGGTTTGAGACAAATCTTCCACCATAGAATAGTTCTGGGCGGCCCTTGCATTTGGGTTTTTAGAAGCTTTTTTGAACGCACCTTTTGGGATGCGTGTCATTGTTTCTCCCAAATTCTTCTTGATCTGGAGAGGAAGAGATGGGAGTTCGGCTTCTTTGCCCTTCTCAGAAGTGCTTGGTTTACTGTAGTCATGCACTCTAGTCGATATAAAAGCATCACCCTTCATTATATACACATTCACGAATGCGGGATTGTTCGAAGATGGAGAGGGTCCTTGACTGCCCCCTTCCACGCTTGTAGAGGCTTGGGTTAGGTTTTGCCCATGTTGAAATGGATTGGTTAACATGATAGGTTGTTGCTGTGTCACAAACTTTTGGGCCTCTGCAAGCCGAGGACATTAGTGGGTCGGGTGGTCTTCCGGGCATAGGTTTCACGGATACCTCACCTTTCGTTTCTCAGTGGTGCCCCCGCCAGCATTATTAGTAGGTTTCTTATCCCCCTTACCCTTCTTTTCTTGTTTTTTCCTTCCTTTAGACTGCTAGGTGGCCTTTGGATTTTTCGATTGCACTGTGCGTACATACAACGTTTTAGTAGGGGGAGCAGCTAAAACAGTAGTTTCGCTGGCCGTTGTGTGTTGTATAGAAAATTGCTGCAATTTCTTCGTCAGTTGCTTAGCGGGATTTGTTTGTGTTGAACCAACAATACCATTGGCATGTGATCTAACTCTCTGTTTGGTTTTATCAAGAATTGAGCATGGAACATCTGGCAAGATCTCTTATAATAAACCGGACTGAGAGTAGATTAGCTCAAGCTATTGAGCTCTCATGATGGCGTCTTCTTCGGAAAACACTCTCGACATCGCGACGTCTTTGGATCACTGATGGACCAAAGACTTAAGGAACCACTCGAGCAGGAATGTTGGTGGGACTGACACCTTAATTAAACTCTTCGAGCGTCTCCATTCTCGGATGTGACCAGAGATATGGTCCGCTTTTGTCTGTGTGAAATTGGCCAGCAATTATGTGCCAACGTCGTATCTCATAGGTAATTGGAAATGGTTTAGGAAAGCCATTGCTAATTTGCCGAAGGAAGAGTATCTTGAGCGGTCGAGCTCAATGTACCATTTCTCAGAACTCCCAATGAGAGTACGTTGAAACAATCGCAACTGTACGAAGTCATCTTTCAACGAGTTAGACGAGCACCAAAGATGGAAGGTGGTCACATGATCTCCTGGATATTCGTTAGGCTTGGCCTCGAACTTTGGTATGTCCGAAGGCAACTTCGTTGGCATAGGGGGCCAATGCGGATCGTGATAAATAGGGTCATTCAACAACCTTGTCAAGTCTGGAAAATGCAAGGTTGCCAGGAAAGGTAGTTTGGGTTGTTGGTGATAACCATGGAAAAAGGGACCTCGAGTTTGACTGGCACCAAGTTGCCAGGAAAAGTTTGGTTGCTGGTAAAAACCATGGCCATGACCAGTGTACAGATTCTACGTGTGAGGAGACATCATCAAGTGATTCCCAAAATAGGACGTAGATGGTTAGGCATGCATTACATTAAGAGGACTTTGGTAAGGGTTTCCCCATGTCGATCCCATGCAGATAGGCATAGTACCTTGTTCAAGGTTCCATTGGTTGTGAAAAGAATTGCCCCAGATCGACATTTCTGATGAGGGAACTAATCCCTGCCAAGAATTCCAAGGCCCTGATGCGGAAGAAGTTCCTGGGTTTTCCCCCTGTGCAGGAATAATACCCTGCATAGGAATATGTTGTCTGTAACCGAGATTGCCCCCAGTCGGGAAAGCAGCTGACGAGAAATCATTGTTACCAAATGTACCGAACAAAGAAAATGATGTTGAACCTACCGACATATTATGTGAAGGTGGTCCTTGACTCCCTGCTCCAAATAAACTATGGTGTGTAGGTGGCCCGGCGGACTGCTGGTGGGTATCACCGAGCGAAGGGGACGAAGGAGGTATATGACCTCCCCCATAAGGGAAAGCATTAAAAGGAGCTGAAGTGCCCCCCATGTGGCCTTGCAGAGGAGAATTAGAGCTCCCTTCCCCTAGACCTAAAGTCTATGAAGTGGAGTAGGAAAGTACAGGACTTGTACCCGAGCTAGGCATTCCGTATGAGAACGGAGGGCCTGTCACACTAGGTTTGAAAGGGGTTGTGGCCGCCGCCATATACGAGATCAGATCACTGTGCGAGGTGTATGCGGTCGAGACCATGGTGGCTCAGACCGGTGACCGTGGGTTAGAAGGTGGAAAATCTCCTGTGGTGACAACCGTAGTGGGAATTGAAGAATTCCCAGAAGGAGTGACAACATTTGTTTCCATTGCTGCATGCGACACTGTATGACACTGGTAAGGGTGAATCGGTACGATGATGGGTGCCAAAATATTAGTGGTTGGAGTTTCAGATGGACCAAGAGCTTTCGCTCCAAAATCTAAAACTACTATTTCTTCCGGATGTTGGTTGGGTACAATTTCTTGTGACCCGGTCACTTCAAAAGACCCTTGTTGGTCTGGCTTTCACCTTAGTGGTGGCAGAGGTGGCTCCAGTGTAACCGATGATAGGCCTAGAAGCCTTCATGATCGGCGGAGCTCGTGATCCTCCACTATGTGAGAATATCAAAGACACCCTAGGGCTTTCTATTCGTTCAAAAAAAAAACACACACTAAAAAACGTCCCTCCAAGATAAAACAAACAAACACTAAACTAATTGGAAGAACAGTTATAACAACCAACACTAGAGAAACTTACCGGTGCAAGTGCAACTCAAACACGAAAGCACCCTTTGGGTATACTCTAAAAAGCGTGTCCTGATGTCTGTCCTAGGTATCGTGGTATACCCCCACAGTCACTTGTGTATGTCTCTAAAAATATAGGCAACTAGGTTGCCAGCGCACGAACAATCACCAGGCGGGTACATTCGAAAGTCGGGTAGACCACAATGAGCAGGGTATCGAGCCCGAAACCTGTCAAGGGTATTGAAGGCAAGTGGTCTGGAAGACAACTGAGGACCTCGAATGAATTCTAGACCCACGAAGCTCCATGGAAAATGCAATCGATGGAATCCCAAGACAAGCCCTCTATATGTGTTCTCCACTACGATTGGTCCAACTTTGGAGGGGTTATGTTTTCTACCTTTCCTCACATGACCTCGTGTTTATCCCCTGTGTTAGAGGGGGGTCCCGGATAACTTTCATGATACTGGACTTTGACACTCCCTAACTCAGACTCCAATGTTTGATTTTAATGGCCTTGAAGAGTTTCCTCTCCAACCTAATTCAAGGCCCTAACCCTAAACTAGTTAGTTGACTCTACAAGCACAAAAAGTCTAATGAATTTTAGATTTAGCATTAATTTTTATGTCTTGTCTTAAGTAAAAGGTTATGAAAGTGAAACTAGTGATGTTTGAAAGACGAAAGAAAAATAAACAGAAAGCTGGAAACAAAATACCTTCACTTAACTCAAATCTTAAACAACTTTTCAAACTTAAAAGTTTTCTAAGATCTTTGAACAACAAACTCAAAGCAGGATTTCAATCGACTACGAGCTACTTATGATCTAAGTAATCCGTCAAGAACTTATGAAAGCAAAGACTTTTCCCTGGTTACTAATGCAAAACAACACTTTTTAACCAAATAAATAAATAAAATATTTTTTTATTTTATTTGAATGCTCACAAAGAAAAAAGGAAAAATATCAACAAGTCAAAACCAAGAAAACTTCTGGCCTAAGCACAGATCGCAAAGAGTCACTTTAAAAATCACACACAAGGAAATTANTGAGGAAAACTTCTTAATGAAAAAGAAAGTTATTGCTATGATAAAACCTAAGTTACTGACCGCTATGACAGAGACCCAAAAACCTGAGAGGTATAACTCTTGTCAAAGGAAAGGATGACTACCACAACTTCAACAAAAAATTTCTCCACAAGCACACTACTGACAGTTCAACAACAAGCGTGTGCACACAAGCTATGTAAAGTCAAAGCGCATGTACACGCGTGCTGGCCTTATACAGGCCACTTGTATATATGAAACTCTGAGACAAATGAAAGGCCAAGAAATCTAGCCTAGGCGGAGACCACTGGTACTGAGAACCAGGATCTCTTGAAGACTCAGACACTTACTTTAACAGAAAAAAGAAAACAATTCAAGGAAAACTTCATAAAACAAACCAATCTGAGGTGAAACCTAAGCTATAGACTACAAACAACAAAGACTAGAAAGAGTTCTAGAAAACCCCTGAGAAGGACTATTTCTGACAGGGGAAAGGATGATTGCCTCTCTAAAATAAATTTTTTGGAATCATACACGTGATTGACACTTCCTTAGCTAGCGTGTACACGTGGGCTGTGAGAAGGTAGGGTGCGGGTACATGCGTGCAGAGCTTATACAGGCTACATGTACCTCTGTGGGTCTCGAAAAAGAAAAAAAATGCAGTCAAGCAAGGAAACAAAGATAACTGGTATGGAAGACCAAAATCTTTGTTAGCTTAGACTTTTGCAGAAACTTTAAAAACAAGGAATGAAACCAGTTTTTAAGAATGCCCCAAAAATATTCCCAGAAACCCTAGAGATCCCCAATATGGTCGCCAATTCTGTTGTGAGTGGAAATCCCTCTACGGACTAGCACTTAGGGTTTTATCATGCATGCAGAAAAGACCTAAAGATTCCTACTTTCTATTGTCATCCTAGACCTAATCCCCATTATTCTTAAGCAAATACGTAGTTAAGAAGATCAAGTGAGCATACCTTATTTTGGGCGTTTGATATCGATCCTTCTTCACACTTGGTCGCTCTTTGACTGCAACTCTCCTCCCAAGGTTGATTTGCATTCACATAACACAAACAAAGAACTCCACATGCATTTTATCTATAGATTAATGGGTTAGAGATTTAATCAACATGTATGCAATAAACCATGAAAACCTCATATAGTGGGACGGGAAACGTACTTCTTTATTATTAGCTTCAATAAATCAAATTACAATGATGAAGCCGACCACTGCTCCACGAACCTGGTCCTGGGCTCCTCTTCAACTGTCCTCCAACTTCTTTTCTCTATACTTCTCTTTGCATAAGGATGGCTAAAGGTTGGGACAAAGGGAATGCGCAATTGGGTATAGTTTCTTTACTATGATTCTCCTCTTCCAAATGGGACCCCTAACCCTTCTTTTATAGGCTAGAAGAAGATAGGTATTTGGTTGAATTTCCAGCCATGCATGGCCGAATGGTTTAGTTAACTTACCCAAAGTTGTGTGTTCTGTCAACAACTTTCCTTTTTTCTTGCTTTTGTAGGTACATGCGGGTTGTCTTGGGTTATCTAGCGTGTACACGTGTGCAATAATGTAGCAGGGCGCGTGGGCCTTTATAAAAGGGGTTTTTAAGAAAAGTTGTTCAAAAGTGTTTTGGAAAAGAAGGAATCTGAGATGGCATGATGCCAGGTAAGCATGTCTGGTGCAAATTAGGGTTATAACATTGACAAAGTGATTTGTGTTTACTGTTACCTCTAGGTATTTTTAGTGGTGTGATTGGTTGTCATAGATTTCTTTGAGAAGGTGTCTGGATAGTCACCTAGAGCTTACAACTCAAAGTGGCTGATCAATCACCCCGTAGATAGAGGATAATTCAAGGTCTTCCACTAGAAGAAAAAATAGAAATAATTCTCCCTCGCCTCCGCTAAGGCATCGTCTTGATCAATCCAATGCTTTTGTACCAACTGGTCTAGTCAAGTTCTCAACTACAAAATCCTCAGAATTTAACGCTTCAGAACTGGAGGTTGTAACTGTCTAATATATCAGAGCCAAATAATATGCTCCAACTTTCAACCCTCTGCTAGCCAAAAAACTTTCATCACCCGCAGTACAAGTTGCTCCTCCTAGATCAGAATTTTCTGACAGTATCCCTCTTCATTGGGCCATTATGGAAGACACTCCACAAGTGTCTGGGTAAGGACTCCCTACAACTCCTACTATGACAGTAATCACCAACGAGATCTTTCCTACTGGTATCTCTAACATAATGACTAGTGTGGTTTATTCCACCATAGCCGCTCTGATCAACAACACTGTTCCATTGGTTGTTCATTCCACTCTTTCTATGAGTAAAACCATGTCATTGTCATCGAAAAAAAATGATTTTTCTTTCAGTTTGTTGTCGATGGGAATGCTTAATGCGTTGAATGGTTCCCATTCAACGTCCCAAGTTTCTAAAATTGGTGTAGGGAGTTCTGTAATTCCCTACCAAGCGATCCCTTGGGGTGGAGGTCACATTCCTTCATCGTTCCCATCCATTGGGAGAGGGGATTTCCTGTCTTCCATTCCTAATCCCTTCGGGGGATGGGGCGCTTCTACGGGTACCGTAATCATGCCATCCACTTCCACTCTGTTCACATTATACGGTGGATTAGGAGTAATCATTTCACCGCATCTGTAATGTCATCAAGGGGAAACCCCTTCCAAGCTCAGTGGAATCTCATGCAAGGGTATTTCCCTTTGCAAGGGATGCCATCAAGGGGAAACCCATTTCTCGGTTAATATAACCTCATGCAAAGGACTAGTTCCTTCGCAAGGAGTTCCAACAGGGGGAAACCCTATTTTTCCATCTGGGAATCAGATGGGTGGAGGCTATCCTCCATTCAACCAGAGCCACCAAGGTTTTACCCAAAGATTTGGTCCATCGACAAACTCTTCCTGACAACTTGGTGCTAGTTGCAATCGAGGACCTTCTTTTCAAGCTGCTAATTAGTGGATGACACAACCTAAATTAACTTTTCTGGCAACTCTTCAATTTCCAGATTTTCCTAAGTTGATGAATGACCCCATTCATCATGACCCAAATTGGCTTGCATTACCCATCAAACTACCTTCGGATATACCAAAATTTGAAGGAAATAGTGGGGCGTATCCATAGGATCATGTGATGACATTTCATTTATGGTGCTCGTCTAACTCGCTTAATGATGACTCGATCCAGCTACGTTTGTTCCAATGTACCTTCATCGGGGGTGCCACGAAATGGTACATAGAACTGGAGAGGTCCAAGTATGCGACGTTTGGTGATGTCACCATGGTTTTTCTAAAACACTTCCATCTCCCTGTTCGATATGATGCTAGTACAATGCTCTTGGCCAACTTTGAACAAGATAAGGCTACACACATTTTCGATCATATTCGGGAACAAAGGAGATGAAAGAGATTTATTAAAGCCACAAATCTACCATAGTTTCTCTTAGAATGGTTCCTTAAGTCATTGCTTCCTTATATTTCTAAGGATGTAGCAACTTCAGGCATATTTACTGAAGAACATGCAATTTTTAGAGCACAAAAATTAGAGTTAATTTACTCTCAATCATGAATTCTCTATGAGATCATGCCTAACACACCACGATTAACCCTCGACTTATTGAAACCAAATAGGGATCACATGTAGATGGCATTGTTGGTTCCTCTTGAAGCAAAGCCACATGCCTGGTCTCTAACCAGATGCAACAGTTGTCAATTCAATAAACTGTAACTGGTCCAACCTCTGGCTCAACCACCCCCACAACCCAGTCCTTGGATGTACACACTTTGCAATCGAAGACTTAGAGGGTACTCAATATCCCAGAGAGAAAAAGAAAGGCAAAGGCAAGAACGGTAGTGGGGGAAATGACAAAAATCCTAACAAGAATGCTAAGGGGGAAAAGGATGAAAAGAGAAAGGTGAAGTTCCCATGCAAGATTTGTGGGGATGATCACCTTACTCATCAATTCCCGAATATGGAAGAAGCCCAACGATTGATAAAGTTGCAAAAAAAACAACAACCTGATGTATTGCAAAATCCATTTCCACAAGGACAAAAGATGTAGGTTGGCTCTTCCACTTCCAATCCGCAAGGGGACACTTCTACTGCAACTTTTCCAGATAAATCTTTCTCATTCGTTAATATGGATAATTCTTCAAAGTTAAAATAAGAGACGGTAGAATTGTCGACTAGAACTCATGATTATGGTAATCTAGATTCGACAATGAAATGCAAAGAAACTTTTGATGCTCAAGTGCCTCTCCATATAGAAAAACTTGAGAAGGAATCGATGCCACGCATACCAAAGGGTGTGTACAAACGAGCATTGAATAACCCTAATGATCGAGCTGCACCCAACTATTCGATTGTTGAGGATTTAGCTCAAACATCGTGTGTGATGTCTACTTTAGAGGTGCTTCAAAGTTGTCTCACCCAATGCACCGCACTGTTATCCGTGATCAGAGCGACAAATTCTTCCAGCCCGCTCACTATGATGTTTGATGGTACTAGTGTGAAGCCTTGCCTTCCTTATCATGTAGACTTCCAGATTAACGTTGTTTACTCAAATCATGTCATCGGGAAGACCGTTGTTGATGAGGGAGATTCCATGTGCATCATGTATTTGTCTTGTTGGAAAGTTGTCGGCTCGCCATAGCTTACACCTTCTCCTACTTTTTTAAACGTGTTTGACGGATGCTCATTTAGGCCACACATGCTTATTTCCTCTTTTCCAGTCCAATTGGGAGGAAAGTTCATTTGAATAGAAGTAGAAGTAGTCAACACGCCGCTCAACTATAATCTGTTATTGGGAAGGAGTTGGACTTACGCGATGAAAACTATCGTCTCATCGATGTTTCAAATTTTATGCTTTCCCTATGAGGGAAGGATTGTGACTATCGATCAGATGGATTTTAACCATTTTATCTCTATGATAAATCAAAGATCCATAGTCCCATGAATTGAAAAATCTCAGTTGGAAACTAAGAGATTTGGTATTGGAATGTGCCCTTCACTCATGGGAAATTTTAATTTCCCAACACCAATAGCTTATATTCGTGCCACCCAGATCGAATTTCAAAAGTCGAGTACTCCAAATCTAGTAATGAGAGTTACATCATTTAGATATTTGTATATACAAGATCCATGGGTGTTACCCTTACCGTGAAAATCGATCGATGGTCGCTCACATACTGGGATGGCTATGCCATTGTTTCCAGCTAAGATATCTTATCATACTATTCAATGCACCACTGTAAACCCTGATCAGACTCCTGCATGGAAAAAGGAGGATGATCTGTTTCCAGAGCCCGCTTGTGCTCAAAATTATTCAATTTCTGAGGACTATCTTGAAACCGTCTTGCCTACGGACGAGGCTATCATTGAGGCAATGATTGGAGATAAAAGGCCATGGGAGGATATGCATCATAGATCCTATTTCCTCTCCCAAATCACTCATGTGGAAAGAGGAGAGTTCAAGTCATCAATGAGTAGAAGTGTTGACCACAAGGTAAACCTTTTAGCTAAGCATGGTATGTATGCCGAGGGGAATATGGAGAATATATCGAAAACCATCCCGATCAACATTTCTAGAATTCATGATGTTGTCAAGAATGTTTTTATAGGGGAAAAATGTTCTCAAGAAGAAAATTTGTCTGTATATGACACTTTTTAAAGAATATCGTGGTGTTTTTTCCTGGTCGTACGAGGAAATGCCTGGCATAGATCCTCAGATTGTTGAACATGAGATTCGTACATACAAAAATTATAATCCTATTCAATAGAAGTTGCGACCGATTAACCCAAGGAAATCAGCTAAAATTAAAGCTGATGTGGAGAAGTTGCTTAAGGCTGGCTTTATCTACTCAATACCGTTGATGGAATGGGTGTCTAACCCTATGTTGGTCGATAAGAAATAGGGCACAATTTGTGTATGGATGGATTTTTCGTGATTTAAATAAAGATTATCCCAAGGATAACTTCCCCATGCCATTCGTCAACCAAATCCTTGCTGAGTGCACATGAAGCGATATTTTCTCTTTTATGGACGATTTTTCTGGTTATAACAAGATACAAATCCACCCTGATGACCAACATAATTTTTTTTATTTGTCCTTGGGGAACCTTTTCATACAAAAATATGCCCTTTGGCCTCAAAAATGTTGGAGCTATCTTTCAACGGGCTATGATGTTCACTTTTCACAACCTTAAGCACATTGTGGAGGCTTATTTGGATGATGTCTATTGGCCCTTGACCAAGTTTTGAGGAACACTTGGTCATATTTGACCATTTCTGGACTTCGACAACCTGTTAAAGATGGAGCGCCAGGTGAAGCAGATATCACAGGATCTCAATCCACTTTTGGGCCCTTTTTGGGTTAATGTAATGGAAAAGGGATGTCGTCCTGTCGGTTTACCCACGATTAGGCCCACTTTTGTAATGTATAAATAGAAGGATAGTCAATGTAAGAAGGAGTAGATATGATTATTTAGTGAAATTGGTAGTGCATCTATGTGATGTTGAATAAGTGCTCTGTGCAAACTGTGTAAGTCTTGCAAGGCTAAGTGCAAGTTACTGTGAGGTTGCTATAGAAAACTAAGTGTTGTAACGCAAGGAAGAAGGATCTAGCGAGCTGCGCAAATCTTCTGTCCTATGCGAAGAAGGGTTTTGGAGGCTTTGTGCTTGTAACAGATTGAAGACGATAATAAAGAAGAAGATCTTGTGGACGTAGCCCCAGGGTGGGGGTGAACCACATAAATCTGTGTGTTATGCTCTGTGCTTTGATTCAATGTGTTTTTGCTTATGCTATGTGCTTTGATATATCCACTTATGCTATGTGTTTCTTAGATATATATGATTGTTAGATCTGATGTGTATGAGGATGCTTAGTGCTGATCTACTGGATCTGATCTGGGTTACTATGGTTAAGTACTGAAATACTGTAGATCTGAGTGTACATCGTGATGCTCTGTGCTATCCGCGAAGTAGAATAAGGGTTGAATATTGACGAATGATCGATGCTAAGTGCTCTGTAAATGATATAATCACAGATTTGTGTCCTAGCTAAGGTTGTAGACACCTGAGTCTTGCAACCACCACTGCCTCTACCTCGGGTGAGACTTCATTTGCTTCGTAGGTGTTTCCAAAAGGGCCAATAGTTAGGGCTTTGTTGGTGCGCTCTTGAGCATTGAACCTTGGGTTTTCCCCTATGCCAACAAATGGTTCCATTGTTGGGACCTGAAACTATGATTGCTAGGAGTTGAGGAAGAAGAAACTTTGTGCAAAAGAAATCTCTGTGCGTAGATCTGTTGCCCTAGTGCACAACTTTTTACCCGACTTGTGAATCTTTGTGCCAGGAATAAGGTCAGATTTGAAGAAAGGAAGATCATGTCTGAAGAAAAGAAGCGATATCTAAATTCTCTTTGCTCTAAGAAAAGTAAAAGTGGAAATTTCTAAAAGAAAGAGGTCAGATCTGCAGAAAAGAGGTAAGATCTGTAAGCTCTGTTCTCTAATAAAGGTAAGAATAGTAAAAAATTCTTATATCTGGAAGCTTTGTGCTCTGTAGAAGTAAGATAAGTGAAATTTGTTTGTTTCTAGAGCATGGATTTAGGTATGTTTGATAGATTTTATCCTAGCTTAAAAACTAGGGAATTAATAGATAAAAGAAAGTTTGATATGGATAGATCTGATAAGTATAATGATAGATATGTTATACCTATGCATAGAAAGAATGTCTAGACTAACAAATGGATGCAGGATCCTAGAAAGAATTTTCTGCAGGTTAGCTATCACGATTCTAGTGTGCAATGCAAAAGAGGTTGGGGATCATTTAAAAGAAAGCGAGGATTAATCCTATGTTACAGTTGCAAAAAACCAAACCATCTAGCTAAGGAATACCCTGGTAGAAGACCTAGTTGTCTTTGTTGCAAAGCTAGGGACCATGAGGTATTAGATTTCCCTAGAATGATCGCTAAGCTTGAAAGGATAAATCTGAATTAAGAAGACCATAAGGCAGATCCAGAAAAGGAAGAAACCCAACAAGAATCAGAGAAAGTATTAATACAGATAAAAGAAACCTTGAAGGAACATAAAGATGTCTGATTACCAGAGATCTTCAAAGAAACGAAGCAAGTCGAAGCAAGAATAGGGGACTTCAACATTGACTGTATTCTTGATGAAGAAACACAAGTGAACATTATGCCAGAAATAACTTGGGAATCTATAGGGAAGCCTGCCATGATTCCTTCGCTAGGAGGAATAGGACTATTCAGAGGAAAACCAATGATGTTATGTGGAAACCTCACTCAGATACCTATGACAGTTAATGGAACTTCGAAAAAAAAATATTTTGAGATTATCAAATTCATTGAGGACAACACCTTGTTTACTATGCTACTCGGAAAACCTTGGATTGAAAGAGATCAAGCCAGAAAGAAGGAAGAAGAAGAGGTTTTAGAACAGTAGAGACAAGAGTTAAAAGATTTCATGACTAAAAGGATCGCACAGTTGATAGAAGAACATGAGAACCGCTCAAATCCATCTGACACTAGAAGCCCATATGTTGAGGCCAAAGCTACACAAAAGGATGAAATTTCTACCCTAGACAAAGAAGAAGTGATATACCTAAACCCTAGGAGAGAATCTCACCAGCACGAAGTGACTATGTCCAAGGAAAATAAGAATCAAAATGGGAAGAGAATCACCAAGACGAAGCTCACTGGAAAGAAGGCTAGAAAGCTAAGTAAGAAGAAGGCTAAGATTAAGAAATTACAGAAGATCCTAGAGGGTACCTTGTAGCAAGATACTTTGCAGAATTGGAGCTTCGCCGAGATATCAGAACAATGACATATGCCACTTTGTCAAGGCGAAGTAATATATCCGTTGGAAGCCTATATAACCGTTCGACTACTGCTCTGAATGGGTCAGAAAGAATTTATGGCTCGCCACTAGACCGTTTGACCATGCCATAATGGACATAACATAAGTTAATGCAACCTCATACCCATTGCAAGTAGACCGTTGCTAAGTTTCCCTACTTAGTTCGTCGCGCCACGCACTGAGAATAATTTTTGCTAAGTGATAATTTGAGCCCGAAACCTGATATTAATTCACCCTGTGATCATTGCCTTGTTCCCATACCATTCATTGTAGTCTCTAAATTCATTTCACACCCGAGTTAGTTGACCCAAGCTTGTATGTTGGACGAGCTCAGCGCTACTGAGAAAGTAGTTGAAGAAGTTTTGATTGACTTAATGAATGAGAGAGTCATGTCAGAGAGAGGATTATCTACAGGAGTCCAAGCATCGTCAATAAGAGGACTCCAGGCCTCCCCTTCCACTGCTCACGTCGGTCCATCTCGGTCGGCTGATGAGAAACGGACCAAGCACAGGGATGACATCGCAAATTCCAAGCTTATCCCACACATTCTACGTACTTACTTACCACCTCTAAGCAATGCCATCAACTATGACAGTGTACCTTGAGACTTCGAGTACACTTTGATCACCGCGTACCTTCCAAAAGGGGTGCGCGTAGTTCGTGATGACCAGGATAAGCTCGCAACATTGAAATTTAGTGATTTTAACCTTGGACATTGTAAAGTTTACAGCATGTTAGCCCCGCATAAGTACTTAACCAGGACCAAAGGAAAGAATTCTAAGATTGTCCTGCAGTCATGGAACCAGAACCTCACGTAGTCCACACTAATTAATGTAATGAAGATCTCGCACTTCGACAGACACCAAGAAGTCAACGCATGCGTCAAGTTACTGTTGTCCTACTACCACAGAGGATACTTATGGTTGGACCGCCGCATCACTGTGGATCCAACCTTGATCAATCAGATCACATGAATTAGTATGCAAGGCCATGACCCATAGGAGTTTTACCCTGGAAAGACCTTAGACCGAGAACTAGCATAGAGGATAAAAGAAACTTATGGCGATGTCGAGAAAGGCATGCGAGCCTACGAGGTAGCCTCTATCTAGAGTGGCGCAGTGTGCCTTGCCTGTCAACTAATCGCGGGCAAGCTAGTTCGCAAGAACAAACCAACACAAGTGACTGGATTTGTAGTTGACCTTGAAGGGAAGTGCACCGAGGGACTACAGATGAACTGGGCACAGTACCTTGTAAACCAGCTAGAGCTTGATTGAAGAGAAGAGCAAGACCAAGGGTATGAGTTCCACTTTAGTTGGTTGCTCATACTAATCACTTTCATCACCTGGGAGCTACCAGAAGGTGCCTCGTTTCCGGAGTTCGAACCCTTCAAACAACTGGCAACGAAGTTCTGTACGATGTGGTACTCCAATGACATGAATAAGCAGTGGCAGCCCAATGTCATCTTCCACGCCTATTATAACCAATTGAAGAATGCAATCCAGTCTACATTACACCTCACCCCAAGCACACTTCATAGATTTAGACCTTTGGTAAAATTCAGCGCAGACCACCACTTCACCTATATTACAGCACACGTTGATGAGCACAAACAACAGCTCCAGTCGTACTACAAGTTGACAGAAGAAGACTTGGAGTAGATTACCAAGGAATGGTCGGTGAACCTCCTTGTTGCAGCAGACCCTATAGAAATGTCTAACGTGGATACCCTGAATTTATGCTGGATACACCTGGACAGAGCAAGATTAAGAAGGATGATGAAGTTCAAGATTTCCATAACACATCCACGAAGACTACTTCGATCTCACCTGCACAGGGAGGTGATGGTGAAGAACTAGGTGGGACAGAAGTTGAGAAAAACAAAGGCGAGGTTACTCCACCTAGAGAGGAGGAGTATCCCTCCAAGAAAAGGAATATTACCCCACCAAAGCTCTCATCTCGAATAAAAACTAAGGCCACCTGAACTATGTTTAAGACTACCCTCACACCGGACGACTTCGATTTCTTAATCGCTGTGCTGAATGATGCTTCACTAGAGATCAAAAAAAAGAAAGAAGTGAAGCAGAAGGAGGTATTCATCCGAATCAAGGGTGAACTTCAAGAAGTGCAGCAGGCACTCCAGTCCAGCTGAGCAGTTTCTACTGTGCCCTTGACAATTGGAACAACAGGAACATGAGATGAGCCCACCCAATTACACCAGATCGTCGATAAAGTCGAAGCTCGCCTTCGACGAGCTCAAAAATACACAACGCAAGACACACAGGATTTGACACAAGTATAGAGTGCACTTCTAGAACAATAGAGTAAGGAAGAACAAGAAAATATTTCCCTGCAAGTGAAGTGGGATGAGGAAAAAACACAGTTACAACAGAGCAAGGACCAGTTGCTAGCCAAGCAACTTGAAGTACATGAAAGGGTTCACAAAGCACTTCACTCTATGATGGTCATAGAAGTGAAGATTGAATAACGTGTCCCACAACAGGTGGCACAACTTGAAGAAGTAATCCAACAACTTCAGCAGCACATCACAGATTTGGAACTTCGTACCATGCTCGAGACTCCTCAAGAAATAAGAGACCTAAGGGAGGCAACTGGCCGTAGCGCAGTTGGCTGATTAAAAACCTTTTCGTTGGAATGCAAGCAGCTGAGCGCTAGAAGTGCCCAGAATTATGAGAACCTCACAAAGAATCCATAGTTGCAGGCATTGGAGGCACAACTCTAAGAATCAAAGAAGCACGCAGATATGCTACAGGCACAGTTGAAGGCCTTGACCCCAGTCAAAAGAATGAAGAGATTTCCAGAACAATGCACCACCCAACAATAGGTGCACATGCTACAAATTAAAGTGATGGAAGTCTCCCAACGACTTCAACCAATCCAAGAAAAGGCATGCCAAATGTTCACTGAAGTTGAAAGCCAGGGAGCTGAGATTGAACAGGTTGTCATCACCGTAGAACAACTCCTGGAAGGGCCAACAAATGACGCAGTGATCCAGGAGTTCACTGAGCAAGAGGCTATCGCACTGCAACAAGTTGAAGTAGCTCGAGCCAAGCTCGAGGAATTTGAGGCAGAATTGATCAGACCAGAGTGACTCAGGATGAGTCATAGGTGAGTGTTGGGGGCCTGTTGTCCCTTGACCATGTTTTGAGGAACACTTGGTCATATTTGACCTTTTTTGGACTTCGACAGCCTCTCAAAGATGGAGCGCCAGGGGAAGCAGAGATCACAGGATCTCGGTCCACTTTTGGGCCTTTTT
Source organism: Picea sitchensis (assembly GCA_010110895.2). NCBI lineage: Eukaryota > Viridiplantae > Streptophyta > Pinopsida > Pinales > Pinaceae > Picea > Picea sitchensis. The sequence goes on along the minus strand of SNQJ01S0122379.1, from coordinate 5,562 downwards.
TGGGTTAATGTAATGGGAAAGGGATGTCTCCCCATGGGTTTACCCATGATTAGGCCCACTTTTGTAATGTATAAATAGAAGGATAGGCAATGTAAGAAGGATTATATATGATTGCTTAGTGAAATTGGTAGTGCATCTATGTGATGTTGAATAAGTTCTTTGTGCGAACTGTGTAAGGCTTGCAAGGCTAAGTGCAAGTTATTGTGAGGTTGCTATAGAAAGCTAAGTGTTGTAACACAAGGAAGAAGGATCTAGTGAGCTATGTAGATCTTTTGTCCTATGCGAAGAAGGGTTTTGGAGGCTTTGTGATTATAACATATTGAAGATGATAATAAAGAAGAAGATCTTGTGGACGTAACCCCAGGGTGGGGGTGAACCACGTAAATCTGTGTGTTATGCTCTATGCTTTGATTCAATGTGTTTTTCCTTATGCTATGTGCTTTGATATATCCACTTATGCTCTGTTCTTCTCAGATATATATGATTGTAAGATCCGATGTGTATGAGGATGCTTAGTGATGATCTACTAGATCTGATCTGGGTTACTATGGTTAAGTACTGAAACACTGTAGATATGAGTGTACATCACGATGCTCTGTGCTATCTGTGAAGTAGAATAAGGGTTGAATATTGACGAATGATCGATGCTAAGTGCTCTGTAAATGATATAATCACAGATCTGTGTCCTAGCTAATTTTGCAGACACCTGAGTCTTGCAACCACCCCTGCCTCTACCTCGGGTGAGACTTCATTTGCTTCGTAGGTGTTTCCGAAAGGGCCGGTAGTTAGGGATTTTTTGGTGCGCTCTTGAGCGTTGAACCCTGGGTATGCCCCTGTTCCAAAAATGTCACTGCCTATTCACATAAGAGGGCACACTATATTTTACACCTCCACTTTGTCTTTGAAATATGTCGTCACTATCGAATTCACTTGAATCCACACAAATGAATTTTTTGTGTAACGTGAAGACGTCTCTTAGAATTCATCATTTCAACTAAAGGGATCATGGTTGACCCTTTAAAGGTTGAGAAAATAAAAGAGTTTCCTCCCCCGTGCACAATACGTCACTTTAGAGTTTATAGGGAAAGGCAAATTTTCTTTATCATTTTGTACTGAAATATGCTAATATCACAAAAAAAATTATGCACCTTTTGAAGAGAGGGGTTCCTTTTCATTGGGATGAGGTAGCACAATGTTCTTTCGATACATTGAAGAAGGCTCTAGTATCCACTCCCTTGATTACCCCCCCGGATAATAATCAAGACTTCCTGCTATATCTTGCAGTAGTTGAATCTTCAATTGGCATGGTCTTAGTTCAGGAGGATGATGAGCTCCAAGAGCATGTCATATATTACTTGAGTTGCGCATTGTTAGGTCCTAAGATAAATCACTCTCGTGTCGAGAAACTGACCTTAGCAACATTCTATGTTGTTTAGCTTCTCCGACACTATATCTTATTATGCAAGACAAAGATAACTATAATCACTGATGTTAATCATTTCTAGTATGTTTTGACTCAACAAATCATTGGAGGGAAGTAGAACAAGTGGATTGTTGTTCTTCAAGAGTTCGAGTTGGATTTTTCCTCTGCTAAGTCCAAGAAGTCGTTGGTCTTTGACGAACTTATGTCGTATTTTCCAGTAGAGATTAAGGATAATGAAGTTAGTGACTCATTTCTAGATGAGCATATATTCCTCATCTCTTCGTCTGATCCTTGGTATGGGGATATCATCATATATCTCCAAACTCTGAAGTTCCCTCCACATTTCTCATGATATGAGAGACAATGGGCCTGTCACCTAGCTAAGAATTATCTTATTATCACCGATACTTTGTATCGACGAGGGGTGGACTCAATTCTCCATTTCTTCTTAACTCATGAGAAAGGGGAATTAGTTTTTAATGGATGCCATAGTAAATCATGTGGTCATCACTTATCAGGGTTGGAAATAACCTAAAAGATTTTACGCGATGTTTATTTCTAGCCTACGATCTTTAAAGATTGTGTTGAAGCGGTCAAGAAATTCCATCCTTGTCAAATATTTACTAAAAAGATGCGCACACACCCTGATCCCATATTCCCTGTTATTACTGTCATCGCCTTCACAAGGTGGGGGTAGATTTCATGACATGCCACCAAGCTTCGTCTAAGGGGAAATCGATACATCACAGTGGCAGTTGACTACTTTACAAAGTGGGCAGAAGCCATGTTGACATTTGCTAATGATGGGTAAACCACAACACTGTTTGTTTTCAATCAATTTATAGCTAGTCTTGGGGTTCTGAAACAAATTTCCATTGAGCACGATAGTCAATTCCAAAACCACATGATGTATGAATTAACATCTAAACTGGGTTTCATGCAGGATCATTCATCTCCTTACTATCCTTAGGATAATGGTCAGGTTGAAGTCGTTAACAAATCCTTGAAAACCGTTTTAAGGAGAACCATGAACTCGGCCAGATCAAATTGGAGTTTGATGTCATATCCGACATTATGGAACTACCGAACCTCTGTCAAAACTGTGACAGGATTCTTGTCTTTTCAAATTTTTCATGGAGTAGAAGCAGTTTTGTCGATCGAATGAAAACTCCCTTAGTTGAAAATTTTTGTTGATCTCCTACTTCACACGACTAAGCTTGATGAGCACCTCTTTCACTTGGAACATATTGATTCCAATTTAGCCAATGAGGCACATAAGAAATGTGTCAAGTCCCAATATGAAAAGTTTGTTCGTCCTAGGGTGTTCTCCAAAGGTGACCATATTTTTGTCTATGACAAGGATAAGGATGCATTAGGAGCAAGAAAGTTCAACCCCTTGTGGCACAGTCCAACTATCGTAAGACATGTATTGGAAAAAGGGGCTTACTAACTAGCTGATTATGAGGGTAATGTGTTTCTAGAACGTAGAAATGGGCTCTACCTTAAAAGGTACCATGCTTGAGCTTTACGACTCAAGTACTAATTATCTTGTAAATATGGTTTAATTTTTGTATATAGGTTATATAGGTGTTTTTTCTTTGTTTGCGTTAATTAACAATTGTGATTCTGCTATGTGACAGATGCCAAGGGAGTCATCAATTTATGTTGGATTCATAGATGGTGCCAGTTGCCACACATAGAACCATGCTTCCACTGCTTGGACGATTTATTTTCCCAATAACCAGCTAGTGTCTGCTGGAGGTGTTTGTATCAGAGCGACTATGAATAATATAGTCGAGTACAATGTCGTTATCAAACTTTTGCGAGATGTTTTTTCATATGGAATTCTATCCCTCCAAGTCTATTTATACTCTTAGTTGGTTGTGTCGTAGTTGAATGGTTTATATCATATCCGCAATCCTCTTTTGTTACTTCGCTTCCTTAGAGTACGTCTCCTGTAACATCTTTTGATTTTATTACATACATACATGTTCCTAGGCAGTATAATATAATAACTGATACATATGCTAATTATGTTCTATATTGGCATTTGTTTCATCATTAATCACAAGCACACAACCTTGACACATGTAAATATTCATTTTTTTCAAAAAGATTAGAATAACGCACAAAAATATGTCATATATATATGTGTGTGTGTGTGTCCAAAAAGAGGTCCATAATACAAAGGCTGGGATTCTATCCCCAAATGTTCATAAATATAAATTGGTGCCCTCAACACATAAAAGTCTAGGCCTATGGTCGATGAGCCCTATCATAGCAGACTACAGTTTTCGCTAAACGTCAGAAGAGGCAAACCCATGTTCGGAGTACACCAACAACATGACACTACATCCCTACTGGTAGATCATCTATGGTGGCTATAGGGACCAAGCGTTTCAAATCCGCCATGTTTCTCCCCACGCTCTGTAAGGTCCTCACTACATCATCACTAGGACTTGGTTCATCTCATCCTTGACGCCCATGCCATGGGAGTCCTGTCAGTCTCATAGGGGATCTATCTGCACTTTGCATAGATAAGTGTAAGTAATATGGATGCCACTAAACGATGAGTTTTCTTTCTGTTAATAAGATAATACTAATAAAAAATTAAAAAATTAAATAAAAAAAAGGCATAAGTTACCTATATCTCCAAGTGTCGCACCGAGAAGAATGATCATGTTTGGGTTGTGGGAAAAGTCTATCCCACTGTATGGATAGTCATTGATGGTAGGAATCTAGGGAGCCCACCAATAAAAAAATTCATCATCAAAGGTATTGAACATTGTTCCCCCTCCTAGGCATGCCAGTAACTTAGTCCACCATATCAAATCTGGCCATGGTTGTTGGTGTTCTTTGAAAAAATCTCTCGGGCTAATACCCGACACTCTCTCTCGAAGAAAGTACAAAGAACACTACCAAACCCAAAGTTTTTTCTCTTCCACAGTTCGCAATCTGTGAGTTAGGTCTTCATGCAGGTGAGCATCATAGTGATCCAATCAAATATTGTGGGCCTCAAGCATTCAATACCACATTGCATCTAAGACCGTGAAGCTAGATGCAAAGATGTTGATCCCATGATCTATGTCATTCACTACTACATTGGGTGCAAATTATGACGGTTTAAAATTTCGTTGTATTGTTTTTTCTTTTTTTGGACTAAATATACTTTTTTTTTTCGGGGTCCAAATGTTGGTCGCTCTAGCGACGAACATTCTAGGTTGGTCGTTTTAATGATGAAATTTGGTCTCTCTAGCGACTAACCACCAGTTAGTCACTATAGTGACCAACAATGGCATGTGTGAGAATCAAACAGTCATTTACGACAAATCAATCCTATATATATCTCAGTTACGACAAATTTGCTATAGTTGCGACAATCATTTTCTACATTTGCGAAAATCATTCGGGTGTTCTAATGAAATGGTGTTCTGGTTTTTTATGAAATCTTGATTTCAATTCTCTTTCAAGAAGAGAAACATTGAATTGATCAGACTCTACATAGCTGATATTTTGAAGGTCAGTACTTAAAATTTTTCTGTGTGATTTAGTAATTTGGTGCTATTGAACTATTTTATGGTTTATTTTCACTCCTTAAATCAGATTTTATGGTTTATTTTAACTCCTTAGAAAGATCTTATGGTTTATCCACTTTTGATAGAGTAAAAGGATTACTGATTCGGCTACAATCACTCTAATTAGATTCAATCACTCTAATTTTTTTCTTATATTTCATGGAACTTATTGAATATCTAAGTATCCTTGCCTTAGTAAATTTACATTTAGGGTTTCCTCCTTGAGCTGGAAAAGAACCAACTAGAAGTGAAGAGCAATGGCTTTTTTGTTGATATTGGGCATCAATACTCTTGTGTATCCCTAAAGCTACCCTAATTTTTATTAGGGACTTAATATTATATAGTGTGATTTTGGGTGATAATAGATCCACCTCCTCTTATTAATGTTTCATGCTTTGTCCCTTATTTTTTTTTAACATGTTGTATAATTTTCATTACAAATATCTAAATATATACCAAATTATTTGAATAGATTTTTATATTGTACTTATAATGTTTCAATGGATTTGTTGTAATAGGTAATTACAATGTCAACTCTAGACGAGAAAAGAGAGCTTGTTATGT
>SNQJ01S0122377.1:49862-62508 GCA_010110895.2 Picea sitchensis | reverse complement strand
GCTGGATAATAATAAAGGAAGGACCTGGAAATTTCTCTGGTGGATGTAGCCCACATTGGGTGAACCATGTAAATCTGTGTCTCTTGTATTGTGTGTCTTCTGTGTTTTGTTTCTGCATTTTTTTTATTTTATTGCTCCGCGGTCTTGTTTTTTCTAACAGAGAGTTCACAGAGAACAAAAGTGGTGTGGGCGCACAATGCTCTGAATGCACGTCTGTGGGCTGAAATACCCGCTCACGTTCTGATACACATGGGGGGGGGGGATTTTAAGTCGAATAATCCTCCTCCAACTCAAAACTCAGCTCTTGATAGATGAGGCTAGGCCGCTTATAGTTCCTGGAAGGAAAATGGATAAAACATAAGTGCTCAAATAGACCAAATAGGGAGGAAATTGATACCTTATCCCCAGTATGGTTGCCAATCTGTTGTGTCCGTTTCGTCACTTGGGTGAGAAAAAAAAGGGCACTTACAAGTCTAGTTGGGCCTGCTAGACAAGACAAAGGTTAGTGTATGAATTAAACAATCCAAGCACATGAAATAAATAAACAACTAAACTAAAAACAACTAAGGAAATGAAACTAAAATGCATAAGAAACATTGAACCAAAATAAATCAACCAAATGATCGAGATTATGCCACCAATGGATAACTATATTCATTGGAAAACATCATAGAGAAAGGAGGACTTATGGATCCCCTCTTCCTCCTTGGGAGGGATCTTGAGTCCCCTATTTGAGATCTCTTCTTACAATGATAAACTAGAAATCAAATGGTGAAGAAATTCAAGCCTATTCCCTCAAGAGGTGAGGAGAATAGATTATTGTGATGTTGCTAGAATGCTCCAAGAAGAAAAGAGGTTTTGTGAAGGAGAATAGAGGTAGCATAAAAATACTATGAGATTCTTCAATTCTTAGTGCACCCATGGCCTTCATTTATAGCATGTCTTTGAGGCAATATCCAACTAGTTCTTAGTGTAGAAAAGGGGCCCTTTAGGGCACTCTTAGGTCTTTGACCAACCCCCCATTCAGATTCATCTCGTATTTGAGGGTCAAATCAAGTTGGGAGCTGGTCCATTAGTGGTTGAGGGGATGACAAGAACCATAAATGCACTGTTCACAGGAGTGTGTGTCTTTTCTTGTACACAGTTGCACATATGGCGCATTGTGCTCTCTACGGGCTTCTTTGGCCTGTGCACTATGAGTGCTTCCTTTAGTGATTTAGCGCATGCTATTTTTTTTGTAGTTGAATAGTTTTTGCCTCTTGGAAATGCATTTTTAGTGCTGCAAGTGAACTAATAGGTGTTTGGAGATGCTGTATTTTTGTAACCATTTGCATGCAATGTTGTGGACAAAATTTCAGTGATAATAGCTAGAGTATCTATCATATGATTAAATCTCCTAGGAACATGGATATACATAATGTAATCAAAGTAACATTCTAAGAGACGTATCCTAAGGAAACATCGGTGCAAAGTAGGATCATAAATGTGGTAAGCTCCATTTAACTAGGACACAACCAACTACGCATCTAGGTAGACCCATAGGTGTTAAATGTCATGTGACAAAGCTTCATGAAGAAAATCTGTCACTGCACTATACTCGACGACATTGTTTGTAGAGTCACCTAGAAAAATACCTCTGGAAGATAGCAACTAGCCTCTAGGTGTGAAAATCACCCAAGCTATGGAAGCAAGCCTCCGAGTGTGTCGGATAGCACCATCCACGAACCCAAAAAACACCTCTAATTCACTTGACATTTACCATAGTGAAAAATATGACATAAATAACTACACATCCACAAAACAAAAAGACAAAAAATGTATAAGAAACTATACATATGTACAAGAAGTCACCTAGGTGACCAACCTAAGAGTAATAATTCTTGAGGTAGAGCCCATTTCTAGGCTCCGTCAAGGCATTTCCTTCAAAGTCAACTAGATGGTAAGAGACCTTCTTCAAGACTTATTTCATAATGAACAATCCAAACCACATGGTTTTGAACTTTCTTGCCCCCACGGTATCTTTGTATTGATCATAAACAAGGACAGGATCACCTTTGGAGAAAATTCAAGGATGAACAGACTGATTCTACTGACACTTGACTCATTGCTTATGAGCCTCATTGACCGAGGCTGCATCAGGATGCTGCTCATCGAGATACTCAAGATATAGTAGCCATTCCTCAAGCTGTGAAGTGTCCGAAAATAATTCCACGACCAACTTTAAAGAAGGTATTTGACACTCAATAGGTAAGACTTCTTCCATCCTATAAACGAGTTGAAAAGGTTAGAAACTGATGGTAGTCTTCACAGACGTTCAGTAGGCCCACACCACTGAGTACATCATCAAATGCCAATTTGACTTGGAAGAATTGATCGTCCATTGAATAATAGTCTTGAGAGACTTATTCATAGCTTCAACCTGACCATTCACTTATGAGTAATAAGGTGACGAATGTTCTTTCCTCAACCCACGATTTGATGTTAACTCGGTCATCATTTGTTTTTGGAAGTGACTTCCATAGTCAGTGATAATCTCCTTCTAGATACCAAACCTTTCTGCTATCTGATTAAAAATGAAAAGAAATGATGTTTCACCATCATTATTAAACATTGGAATATCCTTGACCCACTTTGTGAGGTAGTCTACCGCTAGGATGATGTAACGATGCCCCCTAGATGAGTTCGGGTCACATGTAGTGAAATCAATCCCCCACTTTGTGAAAAGACCAACAACAATGACATGAAACATATAAGTAGGATGTGCCCTCATCTTTCAACATAAGATCTAACACGTGTGGCACTTCTTGACCACCTCAATGCAATCCTTGATTAACGAGGGCTAGAAGTAGCCGAGACGTAGAATCTTTTGGGATACTGCCAATATAGAAAAATGACTACCACATGCTCCAGTGTGATAGTCATTTAAAACGAGCTCTACTTCTTCATGGATAAGGCACCGACGAAGAATGCAATCTACACCTCGATGATACAAAGTGTCATCTAGTATGATATAGTTTCGTGCATGATGGAGAATTCATTGACGCTCATCGCGGGAAGCAAAAGAGGGGCACTTCAAAGTTTGGATACATATTAGTATATATCCATACCAGGGGTCCGAAGATGTGATTATAAAAACATCTCCTTTGATAGGAGATTATTCGCGCATGATATCACTAGTATCGATCGGAAGTTCTAAAATTAGTTCGGCAAAGACCAATGACTTTTTGGATTTTGTGGAAACAAAATCCAAGTCAAATTCCTGGAGGATTACAATCCATCTACTGATATTTCCACCAATGACCCATCCTGTTAACATATATTGGAAAGGGTTCACAACAATGATGACGATTGTCTTGCGAAGAAAAATGTAGTGACATAACCATTGCACAACATGCATTGCTTCCAAATATATTACCAAACATAAATTATCTATATTCGTAATCAATAGAATTGATTCCCTATATGTGTCGATAAAAGATACGTTCCTATGTCTGTTTAGTATAGCTTAGATAAGAAAACCATTTATAAACCAACACACTTTTAAAAATAACAATCTTCACACAATTCAAAACATGGAAAGCAAAGCTCATAAAATAAATATGATTCAAACTCTTGCTCAAGTGATGGACCTATTCATTGATGGCTCATGAAAGGAAATGATGAATTTTGATTCTATCTCCTAGATCAACTAAACTAACAATAATTAATACTTTGTGCATTCACAACATTCAATTATAGGTGCATGTAGGGTGAGATATGGAGGTCTTGATTGTGCATGTGTTAGCAAGGTGTAACTTAAGCAATTATGGAAAAGAAAGCTAAATGTAGTGGGATGCTCCATTAAATATCATGTATAGTGAAAGATGGAGATCCAACTGTTCCTTCATTGCCACACTTTGCAACAAATTCTAATAGTGAAATCAAAACAAAATAACATGAAATCTAAATAAAAGGTACATGAAATGAAAATCTACACTAATAATTTACAATGATCTTACCAAGATGGATCGATGGCCCTTGCCGATGCCAACATGGAATATTTTAGAAAAACAGATGCTAACTTCTAAGAGACACAAGATCACTAAATTCAAACTTGCATTAATTTCCAACAAGTAGGTTTACAAAAAGAGTCTTTTCATGAATCCAATCTACATCATAACAATTCTCCTCTCTCATGAAGAGAGGGAACTCTCTTTTATACATGAGAGATTTTAAAAGAAGATAAGCATCTCATAATTACAGATCCACTTTTCTCTCAACCAATTTCCCATTATTACAAAATATGATCCCTTCAAATCCTCACACATAGCTCTCATATATCTTGGATAAGATATGTTTATCCATATCTCCATGATCTTCTCCTTGAAATAGGTTTGAATTATCTCCTCAAATATAGAAATGGTGTAGGAAGTATTTGAAAAGTCTTTTTGAATTAATCCTTCACATATTCCTACACATGAAAAATCTTACACATTTTTGAGATATATATGAAAACATGTTTTTTCTAATATTTAATCACAAATTCCCTTTTAATACTAAAATAAATGATTTGGAAAATAATAAGGTTAAACCCATATTTAATTATGAAAATGGTATTAATGAATGGTTTATGGAGTGGTAGAATATGGATAAATGTGAAGAATGGTGAAAGGAAAAGAGGATGAAAATGTGATAATTCCGAGACTCAACAACAAGCTTCTCAACATGAGAATAGTTGAGTTCTAACCCAACCAGGCCTCGACTAAGGTAATATATAACATGCTCCTCGAGTAGATCATCCTCTTGAACCAAGACCATGCCGATGGTTGAATTTGCAACAATCAAGTACAACAAGAAATATTTGTTATAATCTGGCGACCGAAGCAGAGGGGAAGATTTCAGGGAGCGTTTCAACGCTTCACAGGAATGTTGAGTGGATTCATCCCAATAGAATGGGACTCCCTTTTTCAAGAGATGCATAAACCATTTATTTATCTCAACGTAATTCACAACAAAACAATGAAGGAATTTCACTTTCCCCTATAATATATGAAGTTGGGGTATCATGCACGGGGGAGGTAGTTGAACTATCACTTCAACCTTGAGAGGATCAACCATGATCCCGATTGTCAAAAAAATGAAACCTAAGAGATGACCCTACGTCACGTAAAAAATGCACTTGTTAGGATTCAAGCAAATCTGATATTAGAGACATCATTCAAAGATTAGTCGAATATGAGCAGGATGATCATATCTCTTGCGAGACCGTGATTCTATATCATCAATATATGCCTCGACTATATGTATAAGTTCATGAAAAGAAAATGACATGGCCCGTTGAAAAGTGGCTCCAACATTCTTCATGCCAAAAGGCATTTTACGATACACAAAAGTTCCCTGAGGACGAATAAAAGTTGTTTTATGTGAGTCCTTGGGTATGATCTAAATCTGGTTATATCCAGAGAAACCATCCATGAATGAAAAGACATCGCAGCCGATGCATTCATCAACGATCTGATTGATGAATGGGGTGGGAAAATTATCTTTCGGATAGGCCTTGTTCAAATCACAAAAGTCCATACAGATGCAAATCATACCTTATTTATTGTTAACCAGAACTGGGTTTGACACCCATTCCATCAACTGGACGGGGTAGATAAAATCGACTTTAAGTAGTTTCTCTACTTCATCCTTAATTGTTGTTGTCTTTTGAGGATTCATCGGATGAATCTTTTGCCGGACTAGATTGGCATCAGGATAAGTCATTATTTCATTCTCAACACTTATTGGGTCTATACCTGTAATTTCCTCGTAAGAACAGGCAAAAATGTCACAAAATTCCTTAAATAACTCAGTATAAGTTCGAATCTCTTTGGGGGAGCAGTCTGCTCCCACGAAAATGTTCTCCACAATGAAAGGGGTTTTAGAGATATCTATGGGAATCATTGTAGCGATAATTTCCATGTTACCCTCAGCATAAATTTCCTGTGTAGCCATAGGATTGATAGGACAAGCGATATCTCCATTCATAGTCAAAACTAATTTTCCTACCTCTATTCTCCTTAACTCTAGAAGAATTAACCTCGTATAGTCCACCCTCTTGAATGTGATGAAGATTCCACACTTTGAAAGGCACCAGGAGGTTAACGCGTGTGTTAATATCCTGCTATCATGTTACCATAGAGGCTATCTATGGTGATACTAATGCATCAAAGTCAATCCGGCATTGATCCATAGGATCACCAGATTAAGCATGCAAGGACCTGACCCACAAGACTTCTACCCAGGGAAGGCTACAGATCGCACATTGGCATGGAGGATCAAATAAACATATGGTGATGTAGAAAAGGGGATGTGAGGCTACAAGGTATATTCCATATAGAATGGCGTAGTGTGTCTGGCCTGCCAACTGATCGTAGGAAAGCTCGTGAGAAAGAACACACCTACACAGGTCACATGATTCATTGTTGACATTTCTAGGAAATGTGTAGAAAGACTCCAAATGAACTGGGTGAAGTACCTATTCAACCAACTGGAATTGGACTTCCGCAAAGCTCAAGATCAGGGATATGAGTTCCACTTTAGCTGGCTCCTGATCCTCATAGCATTTACTGCTTAGGAGATGTTGGAAGGTGTGAACTTCTCATACATTGAGTCATTTGAACCACTCGTTATGAAGTTAGACACACTTTGGTATTCGAGCGATATGGGAAAACAATGGTAGTCGAATGCAGTATTCCACACGTACTATCTCCAGTTGAAGAGGGCTATCATGGTTGTCCCTTGCATGACACCAAACACCCTGCAATGGTTCATACCTCTCATGAAGTTCCATGCATATCGACACTTCATATATATCACTGTGCGTGCAGACGAGCATAAAGAAGAGATTCAGTCATACTATAATCTCACAGAGGAGGACCTCGACAAGATAACTAAGGACTGGTCAACATACCTCTTTATCCCTACTGACCTTGTAGAAATGTTTGATCCAAAACTAATTGGCAACTCAGAGGCTACTCACAAAGAACACGATACACCTAGAATGAGTAGAAGGAAGAATACCAAAGAAGTACAAAACCTGAGCAGTGCATCATATGCAACTACTTCAGTATCACCTAGAGGAGGAGGTGATAACGAAGTAGATAGAGAAGAGACCAATGGAAAAGAAGATCATTAAAAGCAAGGCAAAGTAACACCGCCTAGGGATATTTTTGATGAGGTTGATCCCTCAAAGAAAAGAAAGGTTTCCCCCATGAAACCTACCTCACGAAAGAAGTCAAGAGCGATAAAAACCATGATGTGAACCATGCTCATGGTCGATGACTTTGAATTCATCATCGTAGCTGTAGTAGATTCCTTGCAAGACGTCTTGCAAAAACATGAAGCCAATAAGGAGGAGATGTACGACATAATCGAGGTTGAGCTCATAGGGGTAAAATAGGCCCTTCAATCCAGCCGCATAGTATCCATTGTGCCCCCGCCATCAGAAGCACCAGAGTTGGGATATGAGCCTACCCAACTCCATAGACTAGATGATACGACCGAAGCTCACCTTCATCGTGCAGAGGAAGAAACAAAACATGCCATAGAGGCCCTAAATCAAGTGAAAAAAGTAGTCATAGAGCAATGTCGAGCAACACAACAGGAGAAGGTTTCTCTCCAAACAAATTTTGAAGAGGAGAAAGAACAAATCCAACAAGAGAAAGAGTAGTTTCTCGTAGAGTATCTTGGAGTCAAAGAATCACTCAGAAGAACACTTCACTCTGTAACAGGATTAGAGAAAAAAGCGGAAGAACCAGTAGAGAATCAAGTAGCACAGCTTACAGAAGCTATCCATCAACTTCAACAAAGAATCGTAGATCTGGAACTATGAACAGTGCCCAACAGTCCGTAGGATGTACGAGATCAAAGAGAAGAAACTTATCGAAGTGCAGTCAAGAGAATCAAGGCCCTTGCCATGGAATGTAAATAGATAAGTCATCTCAGTGCCCAAACTTATGAGCGACTCACTAAGGATCCTGAATTGAAGGCAATGGAGTCACAGCTCTAGGAGGCAAATAAAAGAGAAGAAACTGTATAGGCGCAGTTGAAGCCCCTGTTAGCAGTCGAGAGGATGAAGTGATCCCAAAAATAGTTCACTGCTCAACAACAGGTCCACACCATTCAGACCAAATTAATGGAAGTGACTCATAGGCTCCAACCAATCCAGGACAAGGCTTGCCAATGATTCAAAGAGATTGAAGGCCAAGGAGAAGAACTCGAACAAGTATTCACTGTAGTTGAACAACGCTTAGAGGTACCTGTCAACGAAACAATTATCCAAACGTTCACCAAGCAAGAGGCCTTGGCGCAACAACAGGTCGAAGCAACTCGAGCCAATCTCGAGGATTTTGAAGTAGAGCCACCTAGATCAGAGTGACTCAGTATGCGTCACATGTGAGTGTTGGGGGACTGTTGGCCCTTGACCAAGTTTCAAGGATCCTTGGTCATATTTGACCTACTTTTGGGACTTCGATAGGCTGTTGAAGGAAGAGAACAATTCGAAGTGGAGATCGCGGGATCTTGGCAAATTGTTTAGGGATTTTTGGGTTTTGGGCTTATGTAATGGGTATGGGGATGTGGCCCATGGGTTTACCATGTTTAGGCCCATTTTGTAATCTATAAATAGAAATCTAGGCGATGTAATTAGGGGTGCATGTGATGCTAAGTGCAAAGGCGCAAGTGTGTGATACCAAGTGCTAAGTGAAAGTGATAGTTGTACATGCTTTGTGCATGTTGTGTGGGACTTGCAAGGCTAAGTGAAAGTGACTGTAATATATTCAGTAGAATCTTTGTGCTGTAACCTAACTCGAGGAAGGAGGATTTAACGGGGTGCACACAGATCTCTTGTCCTATGCGGAGTAGGATCTTGTGGCTCTGTGCATGTAGAAGATTGACTAAAGATAATAAAAGAGAAGAAGAGTTGGTGGACATAGCCCCGGGCCAGTGGTGAACAACGTATATCCTTTGTTGTTATGATTTGTGCAATGTACTGATGTGTTTATATGTTTACTGCTTAGTGCTTTGGCATAGATAAATGATAGATAAATTTGTTGATGTTTTGTTCTTAATAATATGAATAAGTGCTAGATCTAACCCATGTGAATGTGCTTAGTTCTCATCTATACTAGATCTGGGTTAATACTATGGTGCTCTGTGATTAGGTTTTTTACTGCGAAGTAGATACTATTTAAATACTGATGAACTGTAACTACTAAGTGCTATGTTAAGGTGTTGTAATCATAAATCGATGTCCCATATAAGGTTGAAAAAATTCGACTCCTGCAACCACCCCTTCCTCTACCTCGGGTGAGACTTCATCTTATTCATATTTGTTTCCAAAAGGTTCGATAGTTAGGGTTTTTTTGGTGCGCTGGTGTAGTGTTGAACCCTAGGTATGCCCCTGTTCCAACAAATGGTTCTATTGCCAGGACCTGAAACTGTGATTGCTGGGAACTAAAGAAAATAAATCTTTGTGTGTAGACCTATTACTTTATTTCACAATAGTCTACTTGACTTATGAAGCTTTGTGTTAAGAAGAAAATTCAGATCTGAAGAAAAGAGGTAAGATATTAAAGCTTCGTAAGATCTGAACAAAAGAGGTAATATCTGAACAATGAAATGTTTTGATTGAAAAAGGTAAGATAAGTGGAATTTTTTGTTTCAAAAGTATGGATCTAGGTATGTTTGATAAATTTTGTCCTAACTTGAAAAATAGGGCACAAATAGATGAAAGAAGGTTTGATATGAGTAGATCTGATAGAAATAATGAAAGATATGTTATTCCTATGCATAGATATAATGTTTAGACTAAAAAATGGATATAATACCCTAGAAATAATTTTTTGCAGGTTAGCTACTATGATCTCAGTGCATCGTACAGGAAAAGATGGGGATCATTTCAAATAAAAAGAAGATTAGCCCTTTGTTATAATTGCATAATACTGAGACATCTTGCTAAGGAATGCCCTGGTAAAATACCTAGTTGTCTTTTTTGTCAAGCTATGGATCATGGAGTTTTGGATTGCCCTAGAATGATTGCTAAGGTTGAAAGAATGAAGATGAGATAAGAAAACCCCGAGGAAGATCAAGAAACTAATACCATGTCAGAACCCTAGAAATAATCAGAGAATTGATTGCTACAAATGAAAGGCACCCTAAATGATTACAAAAATATCAACTTATTAGAGATATTCGAAGAAAAATAATGCATAGAAACAAGAATAGGAGACTTAGACATTGACTATGTTCTGGATGAGGAAACACAGGTGAATATCATGATAGAAAGAACTTGGGAAATTTAGGGAAATCTTGCTATGATTCATTCATTAGGAGGAATAGGATTATTTAGAGGAAAGTTGACAACCCTATGTGGAAGACTCACCCAAATATCTATGAGTGCTCATGGAACTACGACAAAGGAAGATTTTATGGTTGTTAAATTTATTGAGAACAACGCCCCATTTTCTATATTACTAGGAAAAACTTGGATTGAGAAAGATCATGCCAGAAGAAAAGAAGAGGAATTATTAGAACAAAAGAAACAAGAATCACAATATTTCATGACTAGGAGGATAGCACACTTAATTGAAGAACATGAGAACATATCAAAGCCGTTCAGAAACAAAAACTTGGATGTCGAAGTTGAAAGAATGAAAGAAGACTCACAGAAGAGTGGAGAACCTACCCCAGACAGAGAAGAAGTATTGGCCTTGAAACCTACGAAAGCCCATCAACAACGTAAAGTTACTATGCTAAAAGGAGATAAGAATCAGAATGGAAAGAGGAATACCGGGAAGAATACTACAGGGAAGAAGGCTAGAAATCTCAGTAAGAAGAGAGAAGAGATAGAAAAGTTGTAGAATGTTCTAGAAGGGACTTCGTAGAAGGAAGGTTTGAAAAACTGGAACTTCGTTAAGATATCAGAACAATGCAACCTGGCGCTTCACCACGATGAAGCAATATAGTTGTTGAAATCATTATAACCATTAGCCTGACGCCCCAAATGGTTAGAACAATTGTTATGGCTAGAAATCTTGCCATCAGACTGTTGGGACTATGCCACAATGGACAGAACCGCATTGATGAAGGCCTCTCATCCATTGGAGAGATCCATTACACCACTGTCTACTTATTGCATCGATTGTTGCACCGAAAATACTTCTGCAAATTGTATCATAGCCAACTCATTGCTACTGCGTTGTGTTTAATGAGATCGACACCTGTTCTATTGCTTTGAGAACTCATTCATCCATCTGAGTTATCCGATATAAGATTGCATGTTGGACAAGCTCAACGTTGTAGAGAAAGTCATCGAAGAAGTTCTAATCAACCTTATGGCTGAGAAGCTGATGTCCGTCAGAGCTCAAGCCTCATCGATGAGAGGATTGCAAGCCTCCCCATCGACTGCTCACAGATACAGACCATCTCGACCTGTAGCAGAGAAAAGAACCAAACATCGAGATGACTTAGAAAATGTGAAGTTAATCCCTAATATCCTACCCAACTACATTCTGCCTTTGGCTGGCATGGTAAGTCATGAAAGTGTCCCAAGAGACTTTGATTACACCATGGTTACTGCGTACCTCCCGAAGGGGATACATGAAGTTAGAATGCAACAGGATAAGATCACAACATTAAAATTTAACGACTTCAACCTAAGGGACCACAAGAACTACATCATGCTCGCTCCTTACAAGTATTTGACTAGGATGAGGGGGAAGAGCTTAAAAATAATCCCCCATCCATGGAATATGAACCTCATGCAGTCCACCCTCTTGAATTTGATGAATATTCCACACTTTGGAAGGCACCAAGAGGTTAACGTGTGTGTTAATCTCCTACTATCATGTTACCATGGAAGCTATCTATGGCTAGAACGATGCATCACAGTCGATCTGATGGTGATCCATAGGATCATTGGATTGAGCATGTAGGGACCCGACCCACATGACTTATACCCAGGGAAGGCTACATATCGCGCATTGGCACAGAGGATCAAATACACATATGGTGATGTAGAAAAGGGGATGTGAGGATACAAGGTATCTTCCATCCAGAATGGCGCAGTGTGCCTAGCCTGTTATTTGTGTAATATACCAAATATTAAAAGTATGCAGAACATATATAAAATGCTAGAAATGGTAGAATAATAGTAATATAACCAGCATAATCTCCACAATAACACATAAATGATATAAGAACAACAACAAAAATAACACTTTGATTCAGAGAGAAATGTTCATGGGCCTCTTCGAGGGGGAAACCTCCAGTCAAGAAACACCCTATTACAATAATATCCAAGCTAGGGTTATCATACCTTTGACTCCTATTTATACTAAAATGAAGCATCTAGAGGAATATCCTTTTAGACGTGGAAGCTTCTATTAGGTCTTCTTACATCCGCCTTATTCTATTTTATTGAAAGGCCTTATTAATATTGACCTTTATTACATCTAAATATATTGTTCTACCTATGTGCAGGTTAGGACCCTAACATGTCTGCCCCCTTAAAAACAACTTTGTCCTCAAGGCTTGAGATGAGGGAATTGTTGCAGAATGGTAGCCGGTTCCCAAGTGGCATCCATTGGAGTAGTATCTTTCCACTAGACTAGCACTTCCTTGA
>SNQJ01S0122377.1:35614-49812 GCA_010110895.2 Picea sitchensis | reverse complement strand
TTCTACCTATGTGCAGGTTAGGACCCTAACATGTCTGCCCCCTTAAAAACAACCTTGTCCTCAAGGCTTGAGATGAGGAAATTGTTGCAGAATGGTAGTTGGTTCCCAAGTGGCATCTGCTGGAGTTGTATCTTTCCACTGGATCAACACTTCATTGATGGTTCTCTGATGTAGACGACGCTCATGCTGGTCCAAAAATGCTTTTGGCTGTATCCAAATGGATTCTTCTTCAGCTAACTCGGGAAGGTTGGTTTGAAATTGGCACTTAGCTCTAATCACCTTTTTTAAGCATGAAACATGAAAAACAATATGTAGCTTCGAATGGTTGGGAAAAGCTAACTGATAGGCTACTTGTCCCACACGCTTGAGAATGGTATAAGGACCATAAAATTTGGGTGCTAGGTTCTGACAATGCGTGGCCTTGAGGGAAGTTTGATTGTAAGGTTGCAGTGGAAGAAACACTTGATCCCCTTCTGTAAATTGACATTCAGAGCGACCTTGATCTGCTTGTTGCTTCATGCTATTTTGTGCCATGAACAAATTATATTTGAGGGTACAAAGAATAACCTCTCGAGTTGTAAGTGTTATGTCAACCGCTTGGACCTTCAAGGCACCCGGTAAATAGTAGAGAACTGAAGGTGGCTTCTGTCCATATGCAGCTTCAAAAGGAGTCATGCATGTAGCTGTATGGTATGAAGTGTTGTACCACCATTCAACTAGGGGTAACCATTGAGCCCACTAATTTTGATTTTTCGAGGCAAAACACCTCAAATATGTTTCCAAACACTTGTTGACAACTTCTGTTTGGCCATCAGTCTAGGGATGATAAGTTGTACTGAGATGCAATTCAGTGCCTTGTATCCTGAATAGTTCTTGCCAAAAATTGCTTGTGAAAGTTGGGTCGCGATTAGAAACAATAGAGTGTGGCATGCCATGAAGCTTGAAGACCCGATCCATGAAGATTTGAGCCACCATGGATGTTGTAAACGGGTGTTGAAGGGCGCAAAAATGAGCATACTTGGAAAGGTGATCAACCACCACCATGATGAAAGATTTATTTCCCGATTTGGGTAAGTTGACAATAAAATACATAGAGATATCCTTCCAAATAGCAAGTGGAATTGGGAGTGGTTGTAGTGTGCCTAGAGATTTGACTCTTTCTCCCTTGTTGCATTAACACACATCATAATCAACTACAAAATTACGAATGTTCTGTTTCATACCATCCCAGAAAAATGAACGTTTGACTCTATCATAGGTTTTGGTGAACTTAGAGTGCCCTGCTGTGGGTGTAGCATGAAGCTCAGAAAGTACCATGGATTTAATCTTTGATTGTTTACTTAAATACAAACAGCCTTTGTATCGAAGTTCATCATGGATCCAAGAGTACCCTGGGGAAGCTGGAGCATTCGACTGCAATTGGTGGATCAACTGCAAACTTTTGGGATCTTGTAGCCATTCCTGGCGAACGGCTTGGAGCCAATTTGGTACAATGAATGAAAGAGAAAAAAAGGGATCCTTCATCTTCATATTTTTGGGACAGTGCATCCAGCACCACATTGTTTTTTCCTTTCATGTAAATGATCTCATAATCATATCCAAAGAGTTTAGTCACCCATTTTTGTTGTTATGGGGAGGAAATGTGTTGTTCTTGAAAATACTTGAGGCTTTGATAGTCTATCTTAATTTGGAAATGTTTCCCCAATAGATAAGGGCACCATAGATCAACGACATGTAGGATAGCCAACATTTCCTTTTCATATATGGATTTGCCCAGATTTATTTCAGATAGTTGCTTGTTGGTAAATGCCAAAGGTTGACCCTCTTGCATAAGGACAACAACAATTCCTTTCCCTGAGGCATCACATTCCAACACAAAGGTCTTTACGAAATAGGGAAGGGAGAGGACTAGAGTGGTTCACGTGTCCATCTTCAAGGTTTGAAAATATTGAGCAATGACTGGAATCCAAGTGAAAGAGTTATTTTTTAGGAGCGCAGTGAGAGGTGTTGCAATCTTCCCATAATTATTAACAAACTTGCGATAATACCCTGTTAAGCCCATAAATCCACATAAGATATTAAGAGTCTCTAGGTGAGGCTAGTCTTGCATAGGTTCAATCTTTTTAGGATCCACTCTGATGCCATATTTGCCAACCAGATGACCCAAGTATTCTACTTCTAAGGCACCAAAATCACATTTAGACTGTTTCAGGAAAACTAGGTGCTGAGAGAGTAGATGGAGAACTCGATCCACATGAGTAATATGGTATGTCCAAGTTTTTCTATATATGAGGATATCATCAAAGAAAACAAAGACAAAATGGCGGAGAAAATGACAGAAGACATGATTCATGAGGCTTTGGAAGGTGGAGGGGGAATTACATAAGCCAAAGGGCATGACCAAAAACTCATAGTGACCCTCATGAGTTCTAAAGGAAGTCTTGGGAATGTTTGCCTCTTTCATACGTATCTGGTGGTAGCCTAAACGAAGATCAAGTTTAGTGAATAATTGGGTGCCACTCAATTCATCTAGGAGGTCATCAATGACAAGAATGGGGAATTTTTCTTTGATGGTAAGTTTGTTGAGGGCACTGTTGAGCCTCCATTTTGTCATAAGATAATACCCTATATTACCATCTATCTAAGTCTTTTTGCCTCTACTATAAACCTATACTAGACTATTCCCTCCCGAAATACATGCCTAATAGTTATGTCATATCTACAAGAGGTAATTGGTGATTTAAAGCATGTTTGTTTAATTTTATTTAATTAATTCAATTGAAGGTGTTTTATGTTGTATAGTT
Organism: Picea sitchensis; assembly: GCA_010110895.2. Lineage (NCBI taxonomy): Eukaryota > Viridiplantae > Streptophyta > Pinopsida > Pinales > Pinaceae > Picea > Picea sitchensis. The sequence goes on along the minus strand of SNQJ01S0122377.1, from coordinate 47,008 downwards.
CTAATTATTTGATTTGTGAATAGTCTAATCCGACACTACTAGGAACCATGTGATCCGGTACCAAGACATGCGTTGATCCGGTACCAAGACATGCGCTATTCCGACACCCAAGACAGTCTTGATCCGGTACCAAGCTGTGTGATATTCATGTACTCCTTGCTGTGTTTTATTCTGGTACCAGATTCATGATTGTGTGAAATCCAGTACTAAAACCTCTGTTTCAGGATGCGCCAGTTGGACGTGGATAATGGTGGAGATTCCAAGGAGACAGTTGGGTAGGAGCATCCAAAGTTAGTTTTCCAGTGCAAGAGACTCCATCACTCATGCACTTCGTGTCATGAGGATGGAGTCGACTCCTCAAAAATCGATGTAAACCTTAAATTTGGAATTTCTTGAACTGTTTAATAAATGTTGGTAGTATCGGCCTACCTTATATAAGGGGTGTTGTAGGAGGAGATACACAATAAGAATTATGCAAGTATTTTGTTATCATGATATATATTGTATAAGACTGTTGATCCAATTTACCAGTTGATTAATACAAAACATATTTTATGTAAATTCTTGGATGTGAGTGAAAGCTTCAGCATGGTAACTCTTTAAGAGGTTCCTTGTTGGTTCGGCAAGGGTCCACCACCCCAACTAAGGTAAACCTCGTTGTGTATGTTCTTTGTGTTCGTGTTTGTAGTTTACAGCAGTGTGTGTGTGTGTGATTTGTCTTAATATTGATTCTTAATATTTAGCATCAAGTTCATTATTTCGAATTGGTGTGTAACAACAAGTGTTATATCAAATAGAGATTTTATTCTCAGATGTTGAAAATAGTTATTTCTTAATTTGAGATGTGGGACTGATGTTTGAATTTCATGATTGTATTATCACAGTGAAACATAAGACTTTATCTTTTATTTACATGTTCTGTAATAGAGTCTTTCAGTCAATATTGAATCTCCCTGTGTTGATTTGATTGAGTTGTATGAGATTGAAATTGGTTTTTGTTTACATAATGGTTGAAATTGATTTCTTTCAGCATTACAGGAAACAAGCTTCCTAATGTTCATCTTTCCAATACAAGTGCCTAACATGAACAAACTTGTTTCTTTGAAACAATATTTCTTTGGTTGATTGAGTTTCATTATTAGTTTTCTCCTTTAGGATCAGAGGATATTTTGAAATATTTGGAGATATTAGGAACATAATTTTTATGTTATTAATTATTTCCTATATGCAACAGACTTAGATAGGTTACTTGTTCTCGGCACATATAGTGCATCAACTCTATTGATTACGAATCATGGATTGACATTTAAATGAGTGTGCGATATACAGTGAACATATTTGTACACCAACATTTTGGCATCGTTGTCTGGGAGTTGTAAATGGTAACAGGTAGCATATTGTTTTTGTTTGATGAAGTATTGGATTGGATTTGAGGATAACCTGAGGGTGGAGAGAAGAAGGTAAGACGAGAGGTAAGAACCTGCACATCCACTTTGGTGGGGTTGCTCCAAAGTCAGGTTGTCCTCCTACCTTTAATTAGGAATTTGCGTTTTCATTGATTTCATTTTTTTTATGAGTAGGTACAGAGATAATAAAGGAAGATTTATTTCTCCTAAAAACTCAGAAAAACAAACAACAAAGAAACCCCCCCCCTTATACTAATTCATCAAAAATTCGTGCATGTAAAATTCTCAGAGGAGAGAGCTCAAAGGAATCCACTGCAACAATAGAAAAAGACACTAGATCCGAAGCCACTGTACAGATTACAAATAGAAGGCAGAAAGAAAAGGAGACAACACTGGTGACCCCACCCAGAAGAGAAATTGGAAAAGAAGCATAGGTGATAATAGAAGAGGTTGCATATGCTATTGGAAAACCACACAAAACTTTGGAACAACCAGAGATACCAGAGAACCCGGTGGTGGAACCATCACTTAGTGGAGAAAATTCACCACCTCCCTACAGAGTGCTCGGAAACATGGAAAAAGAAGAGGGAATCACAATCAATGAAACTGATACATTTGGATTCCCCATACTGGATATGGCTAAAGACGTTGCTATGAAGAACATTCCATTATCTTCACTTCCACATTTCAGAAGTATGTTGACAGAAGAACCTGACTCCTTTTTATTTAAATTTGACATATTGTGTAGAAGCTATAACTACACAGATAATGCTAAAAAATTAAAAAAATTCCCAGCCACACTAAAAGACTCGGCACTATGGTGGTTCATGAGCTTAGGGGAACACACAATTTTGTCTTGGGATGGTATGAAAGAGACCTTCCTCCAGAAATACCAGGATTACTGCAGACCTAGGGATGCTAGAAATGATATATTCAAAATGCAGCAATCAGAAGAAGAAAGCTTAGAAGACTACTTAGAGAGATTCTTATATAATTACCAAAATACTAAGCAGTTTTCTTTAGATACAGCCACAGTTAGGAATGTCTTTCTAAAGGGGGTGAGGGACAATTTCATTGAAGTGTTAAAACTTATGAGTTATGGGGACATATACCAAAAACCATTTGCAGACATAGAAGAGTACTGTAAAAGATACTCTCACAATCAAGCTAAAACAGGGAAAAGTATAAGGGACCCTACCAACAGAGTTTCTAAACCCACATCTGGAGGTTTCACAAGAATTGAGCTAGGAAATCTATTAGAAAACTTTAAAATATATATCCTACACACCATTAATTCCCAATTAGATACCATGCACATTGAAAGAAAACAAGAGGAAGAAAATGTTGCGTTATCAATCTTCTGTCATCAGTGTAGGAGGAAACACCCTGAAAAGGAATGCCCCCTCAATGTTATTGAACTCTGTGGCATTTTCACAGAGGACCATCCTACTAGTGAATGCCCTTCTCTCCTCAGACTTAAGGCCATGTTCAAGGGAGGAGGAGAACCTGAGACATCTTACCCCCCTAAGAGATCATGGAGACAACAAAATCCCAGCATGTTTGCCGACCCAAGCACACAATACCCCCAACAACAATGGATACCTCCCATGTCTTATCCTCAATGGTCAACACAAACCCAACCTTTGCAATAGGGGTGGAGAGAACCTATATATGGAAATGTTCCCTTTCAACCAACAAATTTTTCCACCTATCCACAATATCCTTCGAATATTTCAAAGTTGCTTCCAGGTTTTAACCCCCTACTCTTTTTCCACCTCCACAACCACAACAACCATTTTCACTACCCATGAATCCAAACATACATCAACCAATGCAGGCTGCACCCATCCAAAATCCTCCTCGGCCTACTCCTATTCTTGCACAACCTATCCCTAACCCAAATAACAGACTGACACAACCTATACAAAACGTTGAAGTACAAACCTTTCCTACATATGTAATAACACCAGCTCCATTTAATGGAATTGAATTAAGATCAGGAAGGATTGTAAACAAAACAAATCCCACTATGGTCATTCAAGAAGAACACGTGCATAATCACACAAACCAAGAGGAACAAATAGGTGCCCAAACGATTCAAAGAGAAGAATAGATGACTGATCCAATGAACAAAGAAAGAAACACCCCAATACCACAAGAAATCCCTTCTCCCAACTTATTTGCAGTAGAAACACCCCACGAGGTGAATCCCCCTTATCCAGAAAGGCTGCTCATAAAGAAAAATGAGGAACCTCTAGAACATAATCTAGAGACAGAACTCTGGAATATATGTGTAAAGATCCCACTACTACAGGACATTAAAGATATACCTATCTACACTAAAATTGTAAGGGACCTTTGCATTAAAAATCCAGGGAGAAAGAGGAAAGAACCTCTTGTCATATGGGTGGTAGGAAAGTTATCTGAATTTATAACAGAAATGCCTTCTAAGTATAGTGATCCAGGGAACCCAGTGGTAACCATAGAAATCAATGGTGTTGCCTTGACCAATACATTGATTGATCTAGAGGTAGAAATAAATGTGATGTCAGTAAAAACTATGAAAACACTGCAACTAGATCACTTGAGACCTACCCAAACTTTGCTAGAACTTGCAGATAAATCAGTCATCACCCCAGCAGGAAGTTTAGATGATGTAACAGTGACATTGGCCTCTTGGGAATACCCTGTGGATTTCTTGGTAATCCATCCCAAATCCCCCAAACAAGGACACCCAGTGGTACTAGGCTGACCTTGGCTGGCCACTGCTGATTCATTCATCAGTTGCCAATATGGAGAAATGACAATTTCCAATGGCACTCAAAGTCAAAAACTTATCCTTTTTCCCCCCACCCAACCAGCCACGGAATTCCCTCTCTGGTTGGAGAATCCGTATGGGGAGGAGGACTATACACAACCCTTATTGACACTTGAACAAATAAAAGGAGTACAAGAACACTTTGAAGAACAAATCCTAAGCCTATTCTTGGTTGCCTCGACATGCATTAACTATCCCCAATCTTTCCCCAACTATACACACATCTTTAGCCCTGAATTTCAAGAAATTTGGCACCCTCCTACTTCTACAACAACCACTCTTTTGAAAATAGAATAAGGGAAGGAATCCACCGTACAAGGTGTGGAAATCAGACCTAGAAAGTCTCTTTATATCAATGCTAGCCTAGAAATAGATCAATAGTAAAATCTGGTACAAATGATTCAAGGGCAATCCGATGCATTTGCATGGGATTACTCCGACATGAAAGGGATCCACCCAGATACATGTATGCATCATATTTATACTAACGATCAAATCATACCTATTTGACAATCCCAGAGAAGAATGAACCTAGCCTTGAAAGATATAGTAGAGGAAGAACTCCAAAAAATCCTACAAGCCAATTTAATTTACCCTATATCAGATAGCAAATGGGTCTCCCCATTAGTCATTGTACCAAAGAAAAATGGGAAATGGAGGATTTGTGTGGAATTTCGGAAGATAAACAAGGCCACCTACAAAGACTACTTCCCTTTACCTTTCATAGATCAGGTCTTGGATACTTTATCTGGGAAAAGGTACTTTTCTTTTATGGATGGGTTTAGTGGCTATAACCAAATACAAATTTCACCAGAAGACCAGGATAATACCACATTCACTCGCCCTTGGGGAACCTATGCTTATAGGGTTCTGCCCTTTGGATTATGTAATGCTCCTATTACCTTTCAGAGGGTTGTCTTGGCTATTTTTTTCGATCTGACCAATGATTGCGTGGAAGTCTACATGGATGACTTCACGGTATATGGGGATGATTTCCAACAGGCATTGGATAATTTGAAGAAGGTACTAGTTAGATGTAGAGAGACCAACCTCTCACTCAGTCATGGAAAATCAAGAATGATGCTTAATGAAGGAATCGTTCTAGGTTACCATATCTCCAGTACCAGAATAAGAGTGGACCCTGCCAAAATTGATATTATTTCCCAAATTAAGATCCCTAGTTCACAAAAGGAAATCAAAAGTTTCTTAGGGAATTCCAACTACTATAGGAGGTTTATTCAAAATTTTACAAACCTAGCAGCCCCCCTTTTCAAGTTGTTAGCAAAAGATGCTGAATTCCATTGGGATGAACAATGCCAAATCTCTTTCGAAATCTTAAAAACAAAACTGTCAAGTGCTCCTTCTTTGAGAGGTCCAAATTGGTATCTTCCTTTCCATATCTGTACAGATGCCTCAGATACCGCTTTGGGAGCCGTATTAGGAAAAAGGGAAGGGAAGATTCCTTATGCTATATCCTTTGTTAGTAAGAACCTCTCACCTACTGAAGAAAACTATACGGTTACAGAGAAAGAATTCTTATCAGTACTACATGCCATCAACAAGTTTAGACACTATATAACATGATACAAAGTTTTTGTGTACACAACTCATTCAACCATCAGATTTCTAATGAATAAACCTGTTACAAATGCTAGAATAACTAGATGGCTCTTATTACTACAAGAATTTAATATCACTATTATAGATAGGCCTGAAACAAATAACTTGGTTGCTGATTTTTTGTCTAGGCTTATCCATACGGGTGACAATACTTCAGTAGATGATGATTTTCCGGATGAGAATTTATTTTCTATTTCCACTTTCACCCCTTGGTATGTAGATGTAGCCAACTATTGGGTAACTGACAAGATGCCTCAAGGTATGAAATCCAGAGAAAAATAAAGAATCATTCAACTAAGTGCCAATTATATGTGGCATGAAGATACCCTATATCGAACAGGACCTAATTTGGTAATCAGGAGATGTGTCAGGGAAGATGAAATGCAGGATATCCTCAGAGCCTTTCATGATGGCCCATGTGGTGGCCACTTTGCTGACAAAATAACAACTTACAAAATTTTACAATCAGGCTATTATTGGCCGACCATTTTTAAGGATGCAAAGAAATACATGCTCAGCTGTGATGATTGCCAAAGGATGGGAAGACCTACATTAGTTGATGAAATGCCACTCCAATCCCAAGTAGTAATCAAACCCTTTGAAAAATGGGCCTTAGACTTTGTAGGACCTATCAATCCCATGTCCCGGAAGAAAAAGTACATATTAGTTTGCACAATCTATGTAACAAAATGGGTAGAAGCCAAGGCCCTGTATTCAACAAATGAACAATTCGTTGTAGATTTTCTCTTTGAGGAAATTTTCACTCGTTTCGGGGTACCTCGGGAGATAGTCACTGATCAAGGAACACAATTCACCTCAAATTTGGTTAAGGTCCTTACCGAACAATACAATATCAAACATAGAAAGTCTTCACCCTATCACCCTCAAGCCAATGGCCAAGTAGAATCGACCAACAAATTGATAGAGGCTATCCTCACCAAAAATGTTCAGCTGCATCACAAAGACTGGGCTGATAGGTTGCCTGAAGCCTTGTGGGCCTACAGGACATCCTAGAGAAATGAAATAGGCCATACACTATATGAGTTGGTATATGGGAAGCAGGTACTATTGCCCATAGAGTTTCAGGTAAAGACCTTCAGAACTGCCATGCAATTAGGAATGGACATGGATGAAGCTCAAAAATAGAGGTTACTACAATTAAATGAACTTGATGAGATAAGACAAGATGCTCTACAAAGAACCACCCTGATACAAGAACAATGGACCAGATGGCACGACAAGAACATTAAACAGAAGTACTTCCAGCCAGGTGATTGGGCCCTCCTCTATGATAGAAGATTTAAAAATTTCAAGGGAAAATTATCTACCAGATGGATGGGGCCCTATGAGGTTGATACAATGTATGACAATGGTGCAGTAAGGATAAAACCTATTGATGAAAATCAGACTTCCCTTATTGTAAATGGACATCGGCTGAAGGTTTATCACAAACCATTGTCAAAACAGGATTTCGTCAAAAATGTTCTTCAGATTGTCGAAATGCAACTGGTAAGCGAGAGGGTTTTCCCTCCTACTGACCTACCATAGTAATTTCAAATTGTATAAATTCTTTTTTTGCACATAGGTGTGTCATGAGATGAAGTTTTTCTTTATTTTTGACTAACAAAGACAAAATAAAATTGGTGGTGTTCCCATGTAGATAAACAAATAAGGAGGACAGCTACCAGAAAGAGTCTTCTTTAAGTTTTTCAGACTCTTTAAAATTGAAAACACCAGTGAGAAGGAACTGGCCCGGGCTCGATAAAAATCCATGAGATAGTATAGAGAGTCTTCTTTAAGTTTTTCAGACTCTTTAAAATTGAAAACACTGGTGAGCAGGAACTGGCCCGGGCTCGACAAAAATCCATGGGACAGTGTAGAGAGTTTCCTTTAAGTTTTTCAGACTCTATAAAACTAAAAATACCAACGAGCATTAACTAATCTGGGCTCGATAAAAATCCACAGAAAAGTAGTAGTTAGGATTATTATCATATTGTAATAAAAGAGGAAATGCCAGCAAAAGTATGGTCATCTTGGTTCCAGAAGAAAAGGAGTTATGTCATCTCAGTTACTGGTCATTAGAGAATACCCTCCTGTATAGATATTTCCTTCATTATTTCTCTATAAACTTTGGAAACTGCATGATTTTTCAGACAGATTTGACCATAGAACACCAACTATTTCTGTAAATCACTATCACCAGAATCAATATCAAGTTTCTTAAGCTCAAGAAAGTTCATTTTTGTGTTCATCTGATCATCTCTATGTATGAATAACCATGAAATCATCTCACTGTGATTATATGGTACCAGGTCCTATTTAGTATAAAAGAAGGGGTCGTGAGCTATTTCGATACCGACTGCAATTTTGCACACAGGTGATCCAGTATCGACTGCAATTTTGCACACAGGTGATCCGATACCAACTGCAATTTTACATACAGGTGATCTTGTACCAACTGTAAGTCTTACACATAAGCGATCAGACACTCAGGTGATCCTGTACCAATTGAAAAATCTACACATAGGTGATATAGTACTTAAATGATCCAGTACTGGTAATAATATGACAGGTAACTCTCATCATGTTTCTAAGTCGTTGTCAAATTATTAGTGCGGGGACATACATATTCCACATTTTTCTTCGTATTATTTAAAGGAATTAGACTAAATATGTGTTTAGAACATCTGATTTCTCTTGGATCATGATGTACCCCTTTTTTGTCATGAATCTTTGTAGAAGCCCGAGATCCCATGCTGTAAGAAGGAAGTGTCCTACGAAACAACAAATACAAAAACGTGATGTATTTTATCGGATCAAACTCCCACTGTCTATCTGATAAATAAACCCCATGATTAGATGTCGTACTATATGAGATGACATTCACCACGAATGTCAGCATATATAGTAATGATCCCAGTCAATTTCATATATACAAGTCTCGATCATAACGACCACCTCCTTTTGTAAATGTCATATGTCACCAAGCTTCCCACGAATCTGGAAACCGATTCATAGATTCAACTTACCTCACCATATCATCATGAGGATCGACATGACCATTGCAATCCACACTTCTATTCATAAATTCTCCTCTAATGGCTCCACCATCAAAATGAGCATTATTTATCCTTGTTATCATACTATCTACAGACACCCTATACGTTTGTATCCTGTATGTGTTTCTCCCCACCGATACTCTATCATCTGGTACTTATACTTGACCTTTTGTGACTTATCCACCCAAAAGAACTGCTTAAGATAGTATGGGGGTCGACAGACATGAGCCAATATTTCAAATATACAAAGAAACCACAGAATATCAGGCTTGTAAGGAAAAACATGAACATGTAGGTTGGGTACTGTTCTTGGAGAAATTCAGGGGCCATCATGAATGAATTTCTCTCAGTTTTGCACAAACATATGATGGAGAGAATGTGTAGCTTGGGGACATAAAGTTAAAAATTAAAAAGGCTACTATAGCAGAAGCTACGGGTCTCCCGATGATTGGAGAAAGATACTTCAAAAGAGTAATCGTGGACAAAAATCTCTGTCAGCAATTCCTCAAACCAGAACATCATGACACCGATTAGACCAAGGGAATCCCTCAAAGATATATCAAAGAAAAGTATTGGACAATGCTTATAAGTCTGCAAAAATTCCTCACTTGTGAAGGAAGGTATGTCATGACCTTCATTTATCATTTAAAGCTTTTGTCACATTTTGAGGGAGGACCGCAAATAAATTTCCCCCATTTTTTATGGATGAGTCTAATGAAAATGGCAAGAGGGGTGAGGTCAGTCTCTAAGAAGCTCGAGACCAGTCTTCATCATCACGGTTTAATAAAACTTCTGGTTGTTCATGCTCTAAAAACAAAAGGGGGTAGTTGGAAACGGTTGCTCCAACAGAGTTTCGCTCGAGAGAAAGCCAAGTCAGTCGAGACACAAGAGGCAGGGACACATGGTGAAAGATCAAGCAGAAAAGAAAAGAAACATGTGGCATTAGAAAGCAAAGAAGACACTGTTTCACCCAACTTCTCTCATCTCATTGAGAAATCAGTGACATAAAAGTGTGTCGTGGGAGAACCTGTTATATCAAGAAAGAATATAGCCACTTCATTCTAGAAAGTAATCTCTACTTTGGTTCAAAGGGATAAAAAGTGAAAGGAAGGCTCAGGACCCTGTGATCAATCGGATAATGTTCCCAAAACCATTATGGAAATACCATAAGAACCTTCCAGTCAAATAGAAGAGACCCCTGACTTCCAGTTAAAAAGAAAGGAAAAGTTCGCCCAACTGAAGTGTTAAGCCCTAATATTGGCTCACTACCCCTTAATTGGGGCATATTATATTAGTACTGTTATTTTATTTATGTCATATTTAGGCCATTAGTTGTAATTATACCTCCTAGTCTCCTATATATACCAAGGAGACATTTTCATTTTGAATCATCTTGTACTTGAACATTTAAGTGGGGTAAAAGAGGTTGCCCCCTTGAAGAGGATTACTATCTGAAATTATCTCTTTTTCAAGGAGTTGAGTACTTTTTCTGAGGTTTTTCTATGCTATATTGATAGTTGGTTCTTAACATATGGTATTAGAGCTCAAGGTCTTGGGGTTTCACTGCTACATCTGAGATACCTTGGAATTTTCACTATAAATTTTTTTCTACAATGTTTCAGAAGGAATGGCTTGGAGGATATTTAGTATATAGATCAAGGTACATTGGGGTCAATATTCATCTCCTGAGGCCTTATACTTTCAGAGATACAGCCTGTACAAGATAGGGTTCTGTAATCATCCTGAAATGAGTTATTGCGGAATTTTCGCTATAATTTTTTTTTTGTAATGTTTCAGACCCTGAAATCTGAAGGGTATTTATAGAAATTAGTAAGGTATCTATGGTAAAAATTTCATCTTCTGGGTCATCTTAAATTTGTAGATACACCTTGTGTAAGATGGGTATCTGACTAGTCTCAAGAAGGTGTTCCAGGTAAAAAAATCATAAATTCTTCCTAGAGTATCCAAATTGAGTGGGACTAGTTTCATTGGATCCTGAACAGTCTGTAGTATTACTGATGCAAGTTTCAAAATTTTATATCAATTATTTTGTGTGGGGCACGCTATACAAGTGAGATCTCCTGGAAAGGCCAAAAATCGGCAAGTTGTGGGGAAGTTACTGTAAATTCCACTTGGCACATCTAATTTTGATCAGACCCATGGCATTGCAGAGAAGAAATATCAAAGAAATACATAAAATAAAGTTTCATACCCAGAAGGGCCAAAATTTGGGAGATACAATAGAAGAAATATTGTCTAGCAGAACCACCTCAAAATCAAGGTTCAAAAGTGATACTTGGCCAACATGCCACCAAAAAAGGGAACATCTACACCAAATAAGCCTCCATAAAATCCTACTTGGACTCTTTATGAAGGTGAAGAAATGCGTAGGGACATAAATGAACTACAAAAGAAGATGGGTTCAATGGAAGCTATGTTGGATACTAAGATGGATGGTTTAAAAGGGGAGATCATGGAAGTATTGAAAAAT